>VIAB01014721.1:32204-47655 GCA_009801035.1 Oophaga pumilio | reverse complement strand
ACCCGATATTTGCAGTATCGTATCGCTCAACACTAGTAGTGAGTGTGTAAATCAGTCCACTACCACTCTTTCCACCATGTATACCAGAAAGCAACTCTCAGGCTGCAGTCATTTTTTCACCAGGTGTAACAGATCAAACCTATGGGACCTGGGAGGCTTATCCCTTTGGTAGGGCCACAGGTGTACCTGATGCGCTCTGACTGTCAGGGTTACACCTAAACGTGTCATAATCTCAGCTTGCCGGACTCCTTGACATTCTGCAGGGCAAGGTCAAAGTATATTTTCTGCAGTTCCCCAGTAAGGTACAGAGCTAGAATATCAACCTATTGCACTGGGGGGCAGTTTCTCCCTATCTGCCACCCTCTCAAAGACATTCAGGAAAACCTTGATGTTGTCTTCTAGAGTCATTTTCTGCACGGCCTCCCACACTTTTTGCCTCAAATGGGCACCATCTCTTTGACTTGCAGGAGGTGCCGATTCTCTGGCTGAAAAATATCTGTCAGGAGAGTCATATGCTGACAATGCTGCTGTTTCTGATGCTGAAGTTTGCCCTGGACAATTTCTTAAAGGGAACTTGTCCCCGCGGGCATTTTTAAGTAAAAGAGCCACCTTCAGCAGCACTAAGGCAGCAGTCTGTGAAGGTGGCTTTTTCTGGTCCCCTGCAATGCTGAAATATATAGTTTTAAAACTAGGTCCCCATACCTTAAATGCATCCCTGAGGTATGGCCTCTTCCCCTGACTCATCCTCCCCCCAGCCGTCCATCAACCACCTTCAGCGTCACCTCGCCTCCTCCAGACTTGCTTTTCTTTCATTTCATTTCTGTGTGGCGCCTGCGCTGTTATAACAGTCCTTGGGCATGCGCAGTGCGCGCTGCCCGGGAACTGTCAGAAGACTATTGCGCCTGCGTCTTTGTCTTTAACCATTTATCATGTATTCACACAGCGGGGCTGTCAATTTGGCACCTGCGCAGTCTACATGTTTAGCTGCACCTGCCCCCTTCTCCCAGTCCCTCCACTTTCATTTTCATACCCTGTACGGCATCGGATGTGCTGATCTTTTTCTGGCAAGGGGGGGTGACAAGTTCCCTTTAATAGGCTCCTCCATGCTTTTAGACCATGTTTGCAATGCTGTAGCTGCCTTTACCCAGGACATTTAGACTTTAAACTGTATTTACCTCTGCTCTTTGGGACTGTGTCGGCATTCAAACACCAAATGGAGGGTTTTAGCTCTCAGGTAGCAGCTGAGAAATGCACCTGCTCAAGGTTTTATATCAAAACAGCATAAAATGTATTGTCCATCAGAAACCTTACTGCTCCAAAATGAAAACAGCTTTTCTCCAGTAAAAATTGAATAACATAAACAGTACTTTCCTCATGCACAATGAAACATAGTACATGTAGAAGCCTCACAAACTTTAGTATTCCAGGCAGTATAAGCTAAAGCAGTTTTAAATTTGTTCAGCAAATAAACACATACAGTATCTGTTCAGCTTCAGCCCAAACTCCATTCTGCTGAGCTAACCCAGCTGCTGTTATTAGATATTTAGGCCCCAGACTGAATCATGGGATAACAGTTTCCACCCAGACTCTTTTGGTTGCTCCTAAAACTCAGACTCAAAATCCAGTCAAATTAAAACTTTCTCAGTAATCTAGTGCAGACTTTGCATAACCGTCGCCAACCATCTTGGTGACACAGCTGCCATCCAGGACCTTACCTCCTGCTTTCTTACAGTATGTATATACTGCTTGTATGTAATTAGTGTGTTATATTTTCTGAATTTGCATGAGTATACTTAGAGAATTTGTATAAAAACAAAAACATTAAAGAGAACCTGTCAGCATAATTTTGTAATGTAAAGTAAAGACATGGCTGTAATGGTGCTGTTATTCTGGTTAAATCAATACTTTTTGATGAAGAAATCCATTTTCTTGTTCTTCTGTAACCACCATTTAAAATTGTCATGCTAATTAGATTTTGGTGCACAGGGGCTGGATAGTACACTGTTTTTTTCCCTCCTTATTTGTGATTCCCCAGTCCCTCTGCCTGCCTCCGGTCTGCGAATGACAGGTCACTGCTGAGATATCAAACAGAGAAGGCAGGTCATTCACAGACCGGAGGCAGGTGGAGGGGCTGGAGAATCACAGACAGGAAGGAGAAGACCCAGTGTACAGTCCATCCCCTGTGCATCGAAATCTAATTAGCCGAAAACTTCAAATGGTGATTAAAGAAAAACCACAAAGCAGATTTCTTCACCAAAGGTGTTAATTTAATCAGAATATATATACCGTAAGAAAGCAGGAGGTAAGGTCTAATCCACCAATGACCATGTCCCCTATAAAGAAACAATAATAATAAACAACCATATACCTCATCTGTCCAAAATGCAGGTAAGCCATACTGTCCCACATCCCTGCGATATATGGTTTTCAACATGAACAGTGCCATGATGCTACCTTCCATGCTAAAAAACAGGACACAATGAGGTGCTGCGAGTTCAGTTCACTGTGAGCCGGGATGATGAACTGCAGTGAGCTCAATGAGATCTCTGCAAGCACTGTGAGAATCTTCTCACGATGCTCATGGTGATCTTATTGAGGTCACCGCAGTTCACCATCCCAGATCACAGTGAAGTGAGCCTGGGAACACACCTTCAGTGACTGGTGGTAAATTCTATGATGTCACCACTTGTCACTGAAGATTCAGGCACAGCATCTCATTGTGTAGTGCTTTTCAGTTTGGAAAATGGGCCCCACATAGTGCTACAAACAGTATAATGGGTCCCACATAGTTCTCCATACAGTATAATGGTCTCACATAATGCTCTATACAGTATAATGGACCCCATACAGTGCTCCATATAGTATAATAGGCCACACATAGTGCTCCATAAAGTATAATGGCCCCACATAGTGCTTTATACAGTATAATGGCCCCAAATAGTGCTCCATATATTATAAAAGGCCCACTTAGTGCTTCATACAATATAATAGGCCCCATATAGTGCTCCATACAGTATAATGGTCCCAGATAGTTCTCCATACAGTATTATTGCCCCACATAGTGTTTCGTAGAGTATAATGGCCCACAGAGTGCTCCATAAAGTATAATGTACCTTATATAGTGCTCTATACAGTATAATGAGCTTTACATTAAAAAAGTAAAAATAAATACTCATCTCTGCCCGTTCCTCTGCTGCTCTGGTCTCTTCATGATGTCTTCAGATCCTCTGCACAACTCGGTATAGCGGACACGTTGTAATGGGGCCCACCCAAATATACCACCTTGCAGACCAGATTTGGCCCGCAGGCTAGTTTGACATATGTGCTATAGGGATAGATAAGACTACACATGCATCGCCCTGAGCCCAAATACTCTAGTTGATTGAAAGGTCTCTTTTGTGTGTACATATGGAGAGACCTGTCAATCTCCTGGAGTGGAGCTGGGAGAAGCTATATGGCGCTGGACTAGTCTTGTCTGTCTCTCCCTATAGTCACTGGACAACTTTTCAAACTATCCTTTCGAAAAAGCTGCCAGGCTCTGATTCACACTGCCGATGGTTTGGACAGGATAAATCTAATAATAAGTTACCTTTAACAAAAAAATAAATATATAAATTTATAATATTTTAATTCAGCCACTCCATTCTTTTTCTAGAACGTAAATAAAACATAGAAAATAAAAAAGATTATGTATTTCATGTTGCTGTGTGCATAATTTTCACAACTAATAAAAAATTAAAATATTTATCCCATACAGTCAATGCCAAAACAAAAAAAATCAAATCAGCTTGGCAGAATTGCTATTTCTGAATAACTGAATTTCCCAATAGAATAGATTAAAAAGAGATTAAAAGGTTGTATGGACTCCAAAATGGTACCAATAAAAACTACAGCACCAAACAATATGAAAGAAGGTCTAGCTCTTGGCAAAGAAGAAAAATCAAAAGTGAACAGGGGCTCAAAGTAACTCATAAACCTGGAGTCAGTCCTGATTGTGTTTGGTTTTTAATCAGTTTTACGGCCCTTTTGAAAGGGGATGATTGAAAGATATTCTCTCACGCATAATATTTATCTAGACATTTAAATTGATGGAAACAGATGTAAACATTATTCTTTTTCACACAAATAAGCAAATCCCATTATGGCAAAACCTTTAACTCCTTCACGTCATTCTCTGTATATATACGGCGCATGTCAGAAACAGGTGCATGGAGCTGGCTCAGGCAGTGAGCCCGGAACATACCTGGCAGGCGGTGGATGAGTATTACAGCAAGGACCTGCCGTTAACAATCACAGATGGTGTGGCAATTGTTAACCTATTAAATGTCACTGTTAATTTTTGACTTGCGTGCGTGTCAGTACTTCCTCCTATCGACGCACCCATGACGTGATAACGGGTCGCCAATGGGTTGTCATGATAGCCGGGGATCAGCTGATGACTCTCATGCTTCTCATTTCAGAGCTTCAAAGGAGACTGTGATTCTAAGGCATCGCTGCATATAGCACAAGCAATTGGATGATTGCATCTTCAAGAACCCTAAGGGGCCTAACAACATCAGAAAAAATGTAAAAAGTTTTAAAAATGTGAAAAAAAACCTTCAAGTTCAATCATGCTTTTTTTTGGTCGCCGCAGTTTCCCAAAAAATTGATCAAAAAGTCCCATCTATCCCAAAATAGTACTAATAAAAACATCATCTTGTCCCCACAGAAAAAAAGCTATCACAGAGCTCCATTGGACGAAAAAGGCTCTGAGAAAAAGAGGAAGAAAAAACAGAAACGTAAAAATGGAAACTGACTGCTGAGTGAAGGGGTTAAATGATTATCAACAAGTAAGATATTCATTTATTCTCAGGTGAATGCTATAATATAGACCCAGTAGTACTAAGGTTGAGTTTTGGTCTCCAAGTAAACCTGTTTTTTTTTAAAGGATCTCTCCCGCATTGATGATGTAATGATTAGATTGATGTCTGAGCTTTTAACAAAGAGGTATGTATGCTTAGTAAAGTACATTAGCCAGTTTGGCTTTTTTCCGAACACTGCCACTCCGATTATAGATTACACATAATTGTAAAACCAGAATATAAATACCAGAAAAATTCCATACCAGTTACTTACCAATAAGATATTCCAACCAAAATTGATCTTTCCCTGGATTATATGGACGATTAAAGTCGATTCTAATACTGAAGGTTTGTCCACGCCGTATGATCAGTTTGTTGTTGAAGTATCTATCTGTGTGATGTTCTCTCTTATTTTTTTCATATTGCTGCTTGAACAGCTCTACGTTCTCAACTTCCAGATAATCTATAGAAGTAAAGAGAATATTATAAATTACCGAAATCTGAATATTTAATTATTCAAGGACCTTAGATGACCAACTTCACATAAGGAATAACAAGTGTTATTGAGCAAGTGAGTTGCTTGTGCAGTATGGGAAAGAGCAGTACTTTCATTACAAGTAAAATGTGCAAATCTGACAAATCTGTAGAGTAACACTAAATTGTGGAAGCAGTAAATTGTTTCTGATCAATTGCATTATAAAAGGCCAAATATAGTCCAGTATGACAGTCAAATCAACTCATAGTACACAGCATAAAACGATCAAGGGAATGTGTGACCATGTTTTTTGCACATTTTAGTGCAACATGATGAAGGAGCAGAGACCCTGATTCGAGCAATATGCTACTTACTTTTCTAGGTCCTGCAGTTTTGATTAAAAACTGTTTTATCTGCAGATCTACATGTTCTTTTAAACGGTGTTCTGGATCTAACACTTAATGTACTCCATAAAGCCTATATACACTGCTCAAAAAAATAAAGGGAACACTGAAATAACACATCCTAGATCTAAATACATGAAATATTCTCATTGAATACTTTGTTGTGTACAAAGTTGAATGTGCTGTCAACATAATCACACAAAATTCATCAATGGAAATCAAATTTTTGAACCAATGGAGGCCTGGATTTGGAGAGACCCCCAAAATGAAAGTGGAAACAAGTCAAAATGAAAATCAAAACAAGACAAAATTAAAGTGGAAACAAGTCAAAATGATGCTCAGTATTGTGTATGGCCGCCACGTGCCTGTATGACCTCCCTATAACGCCTGGGCATGCTCCTGATGAGGTTGCGGATGTTCTCCTGAGGGATCTCCTCCAAGACCTGGACTAAAGCATCTGTCAACTCCTGGACAGTTTGTGGCGCAACGTGACGTTGGTGGATGGAGCGAGACATGCTGTCCCAGATGTGCTCAATCGGATTCAGGTCTGGGGAACGGGCAGGCCAGTCCATAGCTTCAATGCCTTCATCTTGCAGGAACTGCTGACACACTCCAGTCACATGAGGTCTGCCATTGTCCTGCATTAGGAGGAACCCAGGGTCAACCGCACCAGCATATGGTCTCACAAGGGGTCTGCGGATCTCATCTCGGTACCTAATGGCAGTCAGGCTACCTCTGGCGAGCACATGGAGGGCTGTGCAACCCTCCAAAGAAATGCCACCCAACACCATTACTGACCCACAGCCAAACCGGTCATGCTGAAGGATGTTGCAGGCAGCAGGTTCACACTGAGCACATGTGACAGACGTGACAGAGTATGGAGACGCTGTGGAGAGCGATCTGCTGTCTGCAACATCTTTCAGCATGACCGGTCTATATTTTGATAGTACCTGACTTGCATTATTTCTAAATGCTTTTGCACATGCAAACAACAGATTCAATATGCATTTCCTTTGCACCTCTTTTGTCCATGGTATAGGTAATGATTGATTGCATCTTGCACATTTTTTAAGCTTGAGTCTGTTATTTCATTTTGATACTATGTTTATAATGATTTAGGGTCCTGAATAGATTTATGGGAAGCTATATTTAGCCTCTTATATAATTTAAGTTACTCTATTTATATACCCTGGGAATATATTGTGTACTTTATTTATTGATATACTTTATGAACTACTAATTTTCATGCCATATTCATAATGTAAATGCATTCCTATATTAATCTCCTTGCAAATTCCCATCAGGGTGCAGCTTTTTCATTTGTCATAGTGTTTGCACTTTTTTATGTATTAAAATTTTCTTGCATTTTAAAACTTATTCTCAATAAAATTTCATACAATTTTTTAGACAAAAGCTTCTCTTTTCTTTGTTTTTGATTATATAATTTTAAGGGTAGGTTAATTTTAAACCCCTTCATGACCAGCACCGTACTAGTACTGCTCAGGTCGCTACCCTCCTTTTGATGTGGACTTCGGCGGTGAGCCCACATCTTTCCCTGCATATATCAGCTGTTTTGAACAGCTGATATGTGCCCGGAACAGTCGCGAGTGGAATTGCGAGCCACCAGTGGCTATTAACTCATTAAAGACCGCTGTCAAACTCTGAGAGCGGCATTTAACGAGCGTTCCGTCCATTAGGCCGGAAATCTGCCCACTGATGAACTCCATCACGTGATGGTTTGGGGCGCCATGTCATCTGCTGTTATAGGTCCACTGTGTTTTATCAAGACCAGAGTCAGCCCTGCGGTCTACCAGGAACTTTTAGAGCACTTCATGCTTCCCTCTGCCGACAAGCTCTTTAGAGTTGGAAATTTCATTCTCCAGCAGGACTTGGCACCTGTCCACTCTGCCAAAAGTACCAATACCTGGCTTAAAAACAACAGTATCACTGTGCTTTATTGGCCAGCAAACTTGTCTGACCTTAATCCCATAGGGAATCTATGGGGTATTGTCAAGAGGAAGATGAGAGACACCAGACCCAACAATGCAGATGAGCAGAAGTCTGCTATCAAAGCAACCTGGGCTTCCATAACACCTCAGCAGTGCCACAGACTGATCGCCTCCATGCCACTCCGCATTGATGCAGTAATTGATGCCAAAGGAGCCCCGACCAAGTATTGAGTGCATTTACTGAATATACATTTCAGTAGGCCAACATTTCGGATTTTAAAATAATTTTTCAAGCCGATGTTATAAAGTATTCTAATTTACTGAGATAATGACTTTTGGGTTTTCATTTGCAGTAAGCCATAATCATCAACATTAACAGAAATAAACACTTGAAATAGATCACTCTGTTTGTAATGGCTCTATATTATATACGAGTTTCACTTTTTGTATTGAAGAACTGAAATAAATTAACTTTTTGATGATATTCTAATTTTGTGAGATGCACCTGTATATGTGTGTGTCACTGACATCTATATATCTATCTATTCTATGTGTATATACTGTATGTAATCTGTCTATTCTATCCTGTTGGCTCCTGCTGTGATTTTACTGTAAATGGCAGATGAATTGCCCGCTTTTCATTTATAGCGGTCCGAGTCAGAAAGACATGCAGGTATCTTCTCCATGCTGTTTCCATTTAGTTTTAGCACTTCCCTTCCATTTTTGCTTTTTTTTAGTCAGGCCCACAGACCTGTTTGTTGGGTCCAGCAGAAAAATATTCGTCTTTCCCATTGACTTGCATGGGATACAAATACACGGATATTAGAAATTATTCGTGCTGATTTTCCCAAATCCGAATATTTCTCTATTTGCTCATCACTATTAATAAACTTCTTGAATGTGGTTTTGAACACCTTGAGGAGTGCAGTTTTTAGAATGTGTCACTTTGGGGTATTTTCTGTCATATGGACCCATATAAGTTACTTCAAATGTGATGTGGTCCCTAGAAAAAATGGTTTTATAAATTTTGTTGGAAAAATGAAAAATCAATGGTCAGCTTTCAACTTTTCTAACTTCCTAACAAACAAAAATTCCAAATCATGCTGATGTAAAGTAGACATGTGGGAAATGTTATTTATGAACTATTGTGTCCCAACGTTAAAAGATTGAAAATTGCTAAATTTTCCAAATTTTTGCCAAATTTTTGTTTTTTTCATATCAAAGAAAGTTGACTACTATCATGAAGTACAATATGTCACGAAAAAATAGCCTCAGAAACAGTGGGATCAATTAAGGCATTCCAGAGTAATTACCACATAAAGTGACACTTGTCATAATAGTAAAATTTGGCTTGCTCCTTAGGGTCAAAATTGGCTCTGTCACTGTTAGAGTTCCCGCTGCTGCACAAGGGGAGTCTCGAACCAGTCCCGCTGCAGTCCCCCATCCATCTCCGGCCGCAGTGGAACGTGCTCAGCAGAGACGTCGGTCCCAGCGTCTTGCCCATTCCAATACTGTGCAGAGACTTGCTGCTGCACCTCCTGGATCTTCTATAATAGCCAGTGCTGGAGCAGACGTCTTTGGGACAAAGTCCTGCGTTTCCTCTTCTGAGCATGCCCAGGGTAGGATCTCTCACTGGAGATCAGGGGTCACATGTTCAGGTACTGCAGCAGCTCCTATTGGTCCGCCAGGAAGGTCCTGAAACTACATGTGTTTTGGAACAGTTTCTCATTGGTCCTTTTTCTGGCAGGTCCTGTAGCTGTTACTATAAAAGGGTGGCATGGCTGGGCCGCCATGCGCTAGTATCAAATCTGTTACGTGCTTGCGCCAGTGAGGTCATGTATGCATGTGGTTAGGTCTGGCTGAAATAAGCCCCTAGAATACCGGCACCTCCGGTGGGGAGATTGTATGCACGTGTTCAGGGCTCGGCTGAAAACGCCATTAGAATACCGGCTACTCCGGTGAGGAGATTGTTGCTTGTGTTCTGACTGCATGACCTCAGACTGCAATCCGCTTAGCAGTCATCTGTGTTCCCTGTGAGTCTAACAGGACACAGTCTTTTTCTCAGCGGCTCTGTGACGCAACAGGGTTCACTTTATAACGCTGGTTCAGCGCCCTAGCGTTTTACTTTGCGGCTCACTGAAGCTAAGTGAGTTCGCACTTATCGCCATATAGCGCTGTGGCATTCCCGTTAGCGGCTCTGGTGATTAACAGAGTTTGCACTAACTGCCACAGCGCGCTACAGCATTTATTTTAGCGACTCTGCGGGATAACAGAGTTCGCTACTTTCGCCATCTTACTAGCAGCGGGCTTCGCCTGCATGGTGGACCCCGGGCTGCGAACGCACCTCTCTACTATATCTATTAGGTGCGTTCCGCAGACCCTAACAGTCACTAAGGTGTTAAAGAAAACTAATTTGGAATATACCTAAAAAGAGCATTGGATATTTTAACAAATGTTTAATAGGTTAGAGTAGGGCCCTGCCAAAAGAGTCTACCTTGTTGTGGTGGCAGCTTAAAAAATCGTTGCTAAAACAAAAGCTGTTGGCTATGTATATGATATGGTATTTGATGGGAACTGTTAATGTGTGATTAGTGAGTTCATGGTGCAGAAGTGGAGTTTTTCCAAGAGAAAGCAGTGGGACTGTGGAATGTTCGAGGGGTGGAAGCGGAGCTGGGGTGGAGCCTGGACAGAGTCTCAAGAGGGCTCAAAAATGTTGCCAGTATGGGGCTCTAAAATTCCTGATGGCAGCCCACCCTTGATACTCAGTCCACAATCGCCACTATTTCTCCCGCTGTAGCATCCCCACCTTGTACCAGCATATGTTCTGGAACATCACCCGTGTCCTTATAAACATGGTTACTGTTTACTTAACAAGTGACACATGGACAAGCGATTGTGGTCAGGGATGCTGCATTTCACTGATGGCAGACTGGGTGGACATTGTGGAGGCCGGGGCCGAGTCCCACCCTGACACAACACATGTTCTACTGAAGAATGATGGCCCTACTTCTATCAAGGTTTCCTCCAACTCCTATACCAGTTCCTACACTCCATTCTACTCCTCATCCTCCATCTCTGACATCAGTTGCAAGCTCTACAGCACTCCCTCAGTGAAGGTCAACGGGCTCTGATGAAGCTAATTTGTCTAGGAGACAAACTGCACACCACAGCACATTTATTGAAAGGAATAACAGACCAGAAAGATCTGTGGCTCTCGCCGCTGAACCTACAATCTGGTATAGTTGTGTGTGATAAGGCTGTAACCTGGTGGTGGCTGTGAAGCTTGGCAAGCTAACACACGTACGTACCATGCTTGGCCCACATGGCCAACTTGGTAGTTCAGCGGTTTCTGAAAACCTACCCATATTTAGCCAGAGCTTCTGGTCAAGGTACGCCACAGCAGCTCCCATTTCTGCAAGTCAGCTACAGTTGCCACCACTCTGGAAATGCTGCAGCAGCGCATATATGTGCCAGCTCACCTACTGGTGTGCAACATAACCACGTGCTAAACTCCATACTGCACCTGCTGGCAAGGCTTTGTGAGCAGCATAGGCCAGTTGTGGAATACCAGCTCCAACAAGCCCGTTGGTATTCTGGTTAGCCTCCGCACATAACAACTGAAGAGTGGACATGGATATGTGACATTTGTGCAGTTCTCCAAGACTTTGAGGACTGCACAAAGATGGTGAGCGGCAATGATTCCATCATCAGCACAATGAAATGATCCTGCTTCTGTGCCTACTTAAACAGTCACTGCTGACAATTAAACATGAAGCTTTGCATGCAGACCAGGTGGAGACAGAGGAACATGTGAGACAGAGAGATATTACCCAGCCTCATCTCATCTGCGCATCGCAGATTGGGTAACAATTAAGATGTGAAGGCTGAGGAGGAGGATGAGAAATAGGAGTGTAACAGAGGCTAATACCCACACAAGCTTTGTCCCATCTCTCCTACATGGATGGGCTGAGGAGGCAGTGATGTAGAAGGAGGAAGAGGAGACGTTCTCTACCCACAAGTCTTCCCCATGCTGTTTTCCTTCCATTAAGCACCTTTTCCATCCATTTCAACATTTTCACTGCCCCTCAGTCTTACTTGTAGGGTATGCCAGTAAAAAGCTTGGATGTCATATTGACTCTCATTATACTTGTTACTCAAAACGAGCATCCGAGCACTAGGAATTGCTTGATTCTAGTTAATAACCTCATGTTGATAAAATAGTGATCTTATAAAAACTAGACTAAGCAGACCAGTAAATGATACACCACTAGAATCAGGGTCTCTGTCTCTACATTATGCCGATCTCATATTAGGTAGCAGAAAACAGGTGCCATATTCCCTTTAAGTCAATCATAATGCATTCTACATTAAAAAGAATAGCATACAAAAAACCTCATAAAAGCAAAGAATTTAATCTTGACTGAGCTCATATCCCTTCCAAAATATGTCATGCAAAATCTAAAAAAATTCATCTCTTTTGCTGGAAAAGTTTACATATTATTGATGAACTGGAATACAAGAAATGTATCTTTACAAATATTCACTGATTGTATAGTTGTGTCAGGTGCAGAAAAATTTTCAGAAATGTCAAACTTTCCATGTATGACCTATGTATATGGTAACCTTCAATAACAGTACTATGTCATCTGCTACACTTTCCCTGATTAGTGGAACAAGTGATCTAGTTATTGTGGTCTCAGTTCTTATGGATGCTGCCATCTGTATAAATATTTTGCTTGGCAAGGGTGTTAAAAATATATTGGAATTCTTGAAAAAGAAGCATGACATGCTTGCTTAATCTACACCTGTCAGAATATACTGTATATATAAATAGTATATAACCCAGGTTTCTGTCTGGGCGCTTTTTTCAGACTTAGAATGTTCTACTCTTATGTTCAAAAATAAGAACTTTTGTTTTTACCTTTCTTATCAAAAGTCCTTGGGAGAACTCCAAATGTTTCCATGACGGGGACCTCATCTTCATCCTCATTGGATATGTTTGGTGGCACTGATAATCGACCTGCATATGCTGCAGTTTTTGATTTCTTCACATTAGTTCCTGTTGATGCTGACATTATGGCAGACGCTAGAGAAAAAAATGAGCTTTTTTTACAAACTATAATACAATAAATGAAGGTTCTTATTTTCAAAATAATTTCTCGACTGTAACTGAAAATTTAAGTTTTAGGGCCACATTGCATAAATTGAAACAAGAAGAAAAAGAGACAGCAAATGTATCACTTTAGATATGATGCTAAATGTGTTAACTCATAGTGTAACTATATTTTCAGAAAACGTTTTCGCTTCACAGAGACATGTCAAAAGTTTTGATCTGTGGTGGTCTGTGTGAGACCCCCACTGATCGCTATAATGAAGGGGCTGAAGTGCTCGCCTCTCCTTTCTTAGCAGTCGGTGAAGATCTCAGCACCTGGACCCTCAAAGATCCAAACTTCTAATATGTTCCTATAAATTGATAAAAGTTTTCAGGAAGTGGGGTTTCACTTTAAGACAAAATTCTGCTTTATATAGCTGTATGATCTTTTAGCTTATACTTGGAGAAGCCATAGAATTAGACTGGTCTTACAAAATAAGTATCACAAGCAGATGTTTTGCACAAGATATTGTACCCTTTGCTTTCGAACCATTAGCGATGATATACAGTAATGATCTAAAGTTTGGACACACCCCCACGAAATAACAATTATGGAAACAACTATTAAAAGAATATGTGTGAAATAAACCAGATTATGTGCTAGACCTTAGATTCTTCAAAGTATCCCTAATTTTGAATGATTACAGCTTTACACATCTTTGGCTTACTGTCAAGCAGGTTAATCAGGTAATCACCCGGAATGGCTTCCAATAAATAGGTCTGATCAAAAGTTCATTTGTGGAATCATCAAACTTCAGAATGTGTTTGTGACCATCAGGTGTGATTTGCAGAAACAGTGTTGATGCAAAGTTTCATGAACTGCTATGCTCTATTCCACAACTGTTCTAAGGTAGAACTGGGCAACAATCACATAAGAAAAGAAAAATAATAGTCCATCTTCACTTTCAGACATGAAGGTTAATCAATCTGGAAAATTCCTAGAATCTTGAAGGAATCTTCAAATGCTGACTTCAAATCCATCACTTCTTTTGATGACACTAGCTCTCATGGAGAACACTTAAGGAAAGGAAGACAAAGAATGAAGAGTTTAAGCTCATCAGAGTTGTCAGCTTCAGAAAATGCTAATTGACAGCAGGTCGGATAACAGCCCTCATAAATTATGCACAGATATCAATTAGCAGACACATGTTACCATGTGGAGACTGTCAGAAGAAGACCTTTATGGAGGAATTGCAGCAAAGAAGCCACTAATTAGGACTGTAAGCAAGAAAATACTTGTTTGTGTTAAGCAACACAAGAACTGGACATTAGATTAGTGGAAATCTCTATTGTCGCCTCATAACTAGTCAAAATGTTCGATTTTTGGTCCCAACTGCCATTTCTTTGTGAGACACATAAAAGGTTAGAGGATGGTCTCTACATGTGTAGTGTTCACCCTGAAGCATGGAGGAGGCAGTGTGATGGTGTGGGAGTGCTTTGCTGGTGATACTGTTAGTGATTTATTCCAATTGCAAGGAACACTTACCCAGCATGGCTACGACAACATTCTGTATTAACATGCCATCCCATCTGGTTTGCACTTAGTGGGAACATAATTTCTGCTTCAACAGGATAATGACCCAAAACAAAACTGTGCTATGTGGAGAGGGATGGACTACAGCCAACATGTCCTCAACACTTGTGGGAACTCATTCAAGACTGTTGGACAATGCCAAGGGGAGTTAAAGCTGTAATCAGATTAAAAAGTTGGGGTTCTTTGAGGAACACATATTCTAGTTTGTTCCACATGTGTTTCTTTACTCCTTTTTTTCCATATGTGTGCCTTCTTGGTTTTGCTGCTTTCAGTCTCAATTTACAATGTGCACATTTCAGTAAAAATAAGAAAAACCATTGCAAGAAGATATGTTTCCAAACTTATGACTGGTACTGCTTACCCTGAGTGTTTTCCATACCAAGCAACAAGCCCCTGTCTTGTATTATGTTTTACAACCTGTATGATCAGCTATTTCTTATTATGAGATGTCCAGTGAAAGACAAGAAAATACTACACGATTAATACTTTCCAAGTACCAATGTGAGTTCATTCTAAAATCCACAAGGCCTACAAACATCTAACCCCCACCTAGTGGTGTAACTTGAAGCTCACGGGACTCAATGCAAAAGCTCCAACAGGGTCCTCAATTATTGCAAGCTTTTAATGCCATGTATTTTTATAGGCCAAAGTGACTTTGTGGGTCCTCTCCAAAGATTCGGTGAGTACTGCTTTTCTTATCCTCTCTGCACTTTATACACATGGAACATATGTGTGAAGAGATGATTTTTACCATCACCAGCTGTTCTTTTATTGCATGTGTGAATGTAACTACATGAACTTATTTTATTTACTACTAGTAAATTATTAACATTGGGTCTTTATAGAAATCCCGTACAAAACTTTTGCAGCCATCATGATCATATTCCTCACCAATCGTTATACCGATGCCTCTACCTTGTGCCAGTCCTTACACTGGTTACCCATCCACTCCAGAATTCAGTATAAACTTATTACCCTCACCCACAAAGCACTCCATGGCTCAGCACCACCCTACATCTCCTGCCTCGTCTTATTAACATTGGGTCTTTATCGAAATCCCGTACAAAACTTTTGCAGCCATCATGATCATATTCCT
>VIAB01014720.1:51033-61185 GCA_009801035.1 Oophaga pumilio | reverse complement strand
CACTCAGTATGGATTTAACCGTAATACAATGAGCAGATATACGGCACTGAATCAGAAGTGGACAGCTGTATATGGTGAAGGGGAAAATTTCAATCTCCATATATATTTCCGGAGTCACACACAGATAGTCAGCATGTATTTGTCCGTGATACCAGCCGGTACACGGTAGTGTGTGAGGAGCGTACATCTCTATACGGTGTGGGAAAAAATGAACGGTCGGTAACTGCAGAAAAAAAGAATAAAAGTATTAGTGCTGTGTAAAAAGCAGTCTGCACAGCAGTGTACACACAGCAATTACAGATATCAGGCAGCCTAATATCCAGCGCTGCTGCACACAAGAAAATCTTCCCCTGTCGCTGCACACTAACTGTACAGCACAATTGCTATCAGCACAAGCACAGAAGAACTTCTCTTTCCAGCCATAACTCTCTCCCTACTGATAAACAGCAAGCAACCTCTCCCTACTGTTAATATCGGCAGAAGTAAAATGGAGATCGGCGCTTAGGGCTTTTACAGACACTATGACGCCCCCCAAAGAAAGCCAATCACTGCAATGCCCTTCTCTAAGATGGTGGTGGACGATGCAGATGTCATCTCATTGCCCACAGTGTACGTCCTTGCTCATTGGCTGAAAAAAGGCGCCTGAATGCATTCTGGGAAAACCGACTTTGGCGCTCGTTTTGCCGAACGCATGGCCGACTGCACGCTATGGTCGTGTTTCGGACAACGAAACCTGACTTTGGCGAAAGTCGGCGACTTATGAATCTGACCGACCTGTTTCGCTCAACTCTACTCTTCAGCTTTCAGAGAATTTCATGATAAAATTCTGTACGTATATTTGCTGTAATCCATTCCAGTCTAAAATAAAGAAAAACACCTGCATTAAATTTGACTTACATGTTCATCATACATATCATGTAGACAATATTATTTGCTAGACAGTGAAGCTTGAAATGAATTGTGTCCAGGAAAATAGACTGAAGCTAAAAATTAAAAGCATTTCATACTCATTGCTTTCTGCAAGTCAGACTTTTCCAAGTTTCGTTTGGCCTAAAAAATATGCAGCACGTATGGAAAAATACTGTTGACAGTAATAGTAACAGCCTATTTTTAACGGTGTATGTTTGAGAACGGTTGTTTGCAAATTCCACTCTTTAATATCCACCTAACTTGCAAATGAGTACAAAAGTAGCAACTGCATTCCTAGAAATGACTGAGATTTTACGATCCAGATTACACACCGACTTACAGTAATAAAAATATCCACTTCCCAATAAAATGCTCGCAAATACACACAGTAGTCTCAAAGCCTTTCCTGAAAGAGTAAAATGACATCTGCAATTGCCAGCATATTTTCCACACATCAGGACACTGTACTTTGCAGCATGTGCCAATGTTCCATATCCTTTACTAATTTTTCTTTTTTGTATTTACTTGATCCTGGGCTTTTTGCAGGTGCTACTATTTCATGACCAGAATTATGGTCTCCATTATGAATATACAATACCACTGAACCCAGTTCCAGAGAACCAGAGTGCAAAAGTGAATGAACCTTTGTACATGTGGACACATTCAGGCTGGGAAGACTGTGATGCTGTTTGTGGTGGAGGTAAATAACAACATGAGCACTAAAATGCACTGTTTTAAGTTGCATTCAAAGAAACTGAAAATAGGTAGCATTTCCCATTGCGAGATCTGCCACTATGAGTGATAGAATAACATATATACTAGGAGGTTTTGTATATCTTGTATTGGACAAAGTGATAACTAGCTGATATTTAGGCATTTGACTGTTGGAGCTATCACTTGTTCTGAGAACAGATTCTGAAAAACACCAGTAGAACGAAGTACTAGCCATAGCCATGCTCCACTAATTGTCTTGCTTATTAAAGGGTTTATCCAGGACTCATTTTTAAGCCCATATTTTAAAAACAAAAAAAATAGGAAGGTAGTTGCTAACTACCTGCCTATTCTACCCGACATCGGCACAGAGCAGTTATTGACCGCTCCTGTCGGCGATTAAGCTGCTAAGCATCAGCAGAGCAACTCTTCTTCCGGGCTACTTTGTTGACATGGCATGACTGCAAAATTCAGGCTGATTGAAAACCTGCTCCCTGCAGTTAGGCAGTAGGGATCTGGATGTCAAGCAGCATGACGTAGGCAGTCACACCCCGTCAACAGTGCAGAATGGAAAAACAGCCACTGCTCTATTGACATGACATCAACAGGAGCCATAAATTGCTGGCAGGAGTGATATGTAATCACTCTGAGCCAGCAGAGATCGGCACCAGGCACAACAAGCACCTACCTACCTGCTTGTTAGTTTTTTGGACCATAGTAAAAAAAATAGTCTTGGATGAATCCTTTAACATAGATGTTAAGCTTCTACTCAACCTAAAGTTATGTCTTTAGACTTGAATCATGGTTTGGGATTCCCAGTGGGGAAGGATCAAGTTGTGTTTGTCTCTTGTACACAAGCTTCAGATATATCAGACAGGTTAGTCAACTGCTCCACTAATTCAAAGTTTGTGGCACTTGAGCTACTACATTATCAATGGATATTAGTTTGATACTTTTTGCTCTCTTCCAAAATAGAGATACCCATTAAGCTTTTAAGTTGAATAGGGACACTCTCTTTTTACATTAATTCTGAAGAGGACAAGGAATTACAAATATCACCAAATACTGCCACAAGTTTTGCAGTTCACCTTATAAGAGTACCACTTCTACTCCTCATCTTTGGCTGGCTTAGTGTACCAGCCTTTCACGAGTATGTATCTAGGCTTTATTGCTTCTACCTTCTACTAAGTCCTTTATGTAACAATAATTTTTTATCTCCTCTTATGGAGAATTCCTTTGTCTTGTCAGCGTAACCTGTGGCAAGTTTAACAATGGCCCTCTAAGGATGAGCAAACATTCTTGGTGATACTCAGATATTACTCAAGTATCTGGGTGCGCCTATGTGCTCAGCACTTGACGAGCATTGGCTGGTGCTCAGATTACACAGCTAATAAACATGTAGGGATTGCCTGCCAGTCACGTCACTGTACCGCCGTAGCCATCTGGCTGGATGCATTACCTCATCAGAGGTTAAAAAAGGACAGGCGCCACCATGCTCTGCTCACTCACGCCATTGCACAGCTCAGGGACAGTTGTGATTGAAGGCAAAGAACAGTTATCCAGGCCTGTGTGGACAGCTTAACTAATCAGAGTCCTTTAGTGTTGATACTGGTGCTGATGCTGAACCATCATACTAACAGTCCTTCTAAGCGTTAATCCTGTGCTTTGCTGTTTGTATCTGATACATTCAGCATTTAGCCTAGGGACAGTTGCAGGAGCAGAGAGAGTGGAAAATACAGCCTCTAGACAGGGCTTAGGGCTTTGCAGCCCATTGCTTATTCTATAGCTGTTGCATGTGACCACATTCTTGAAAATATTGACTATATTGTCATCCATACAGTTTAACGTGCTTACTGTTACATTACGGTGGTATATAATACTCCAAAGAAATATTCAACATTTTTTTCTGGATCCAATTAGTCATCAATAGAGTTTAACATGCTTAGTGTTACATTACAGTGGTATATAAAACTCATTAAAAAAGTCAACATTTTATTCTGGATTGAGTTAGTTATCCATAGAGTTTAAAATGCTCTGTGTTACATTACGGTGGTATATAAAACTAAAAAAAGTTCAATTTTTTTTTCTGGATTCAATTAGTCATCCATACAGTTTAAAATGGTAAGGGTTACATTAAGTTGATGTATAAAATTAAAAAAAACAATTCCAAGAATTTTTAGGGATTCAATTAGTCATCCATACAGTTGTTTACATGCTTTGTGTTACACTACGGTGGAATTAAACTGCAAACAAAATCACTGTCTGCTGCAGGTGACCAATTTTTTTTAATTAAAAATAAATTTGGTTTCCAGAGATGTAGCAATTGTAAAAAGGCATGTGGTAAGGGATGGGGAAGTGGAAGTGCTAATGATGATGCATGCAGATGTCGAGAACGCAGGGCAGCTGCAACTACACCTGATAAACTTTCTTTAACTAAAGCTTCCTCTTTCCAATAATTTTTACTTTTCTCCTATTTTATTGCTACTCTCCTCTCTGCTCTTCTAGCTTTTTTGCATCTTCTCTTCTTTCAGCGTAGCGCAAGTTAATTTTTTTTTATAGCTTTTATGTGCTAGAAATTCTATGATGGATTAGGTTTAAAGGAACTTCTTTGCATTATTCTTGATATCTATTGCTAGACCTGTCTCCAGTAATATTAGATATCTGACTGTTTGTAATATATTCTTTTTTTCTGTTATGCTACCATTTGAAGGTTTTTTGAAAATTGTAATAAAAACTATTATAAAATGTAAAATCGGTTGAACATTATACGTTATCAGTTGGACATTTATGCATTTATTTTATATACTAGGTGAAAGAAGAACAACTGTGTCCTGTACGAAAATTATGAATAAAAATATAACTACTGTAGATAATGTAAGCTGTAGAGATCTGATGAAGCCAGAAGCTCAAATAAGAAAATGCAACGAACAACCATGTCAAACAAGGTACCTATATTAGTTTCCTTTTGTAAGGTTCCTTTTTTGGCTAAGTATAATTTTGTACATCTCAACACCAGTGATAAACGTGATACGGTGATTGCTCCTACTTTCACACTATCTATACCACTACTTCAGTGGCTAGTGAGGTAATGTTGTGAAAGTGGTGGACAAGGAAGCAAAAAAGGCCATTATAGTTAAAAACAGAAAGTCTTTTACTGAGCTGTTGAAACAGTTGAACAAACATAACAGATAACAGGCAACAGTCTTGATGATTTTCAAAAGGTCATTATCAAAGGCTTTTCACGCTGATGATTACATATGTTGGCGCATTTCACAAGTGCAGTACAATGAAATCAATGGTGCTCTAAAAATAAATAATAATAATAATAATATTATGTTTTTTTCATTACAATTTTGCAATAATATAGATCCAGTTGCAACATGCCCATATCCTTCTTTGCTATCTCCTGCAAGCCGGCTGCAGCAGCTACATTCCCAGATGCTCTCATGATGCAAGATTAGACTTCCTACTCTAAATCTTCCACACTAAACTGACACCTGTCCACGGTAACACTGTTCCAACCATCAGTAGTCTCCCATCTATCTGTAGATTTACTCTACTGTTGCTCCCACTTATATTCCTTGGTGGCCTTTCCTTTTCTTAGCTTCCCACCAAGCTCCAGTCATTTTCTGAGGATCAATGCTGTTTGCCACTTTAGTAAGTCACTGGTTGTGCAGTACTGACATTGTCTGACACGCACTGTACTCTACCTTCTGATAATTTGACACGCTATAAATCTACACCATTTATAGAGATGCACGTCACTCCTCCTTTAAAGAAGGTGCTCAGATTTGTGGGTTACCAGGCCCTCAATAAATAAATCCGACACTCTTTTATGATGCTTAGAAAAAACATGGAATATTTATTTTCATAATCCAACAAAAGTAACTTTTCGGTCGTATTTATCAACCTTCATCAGACTCGAATAAACATACAAATACAATAATATCAGGAATTGCCTTTGATAAAACAGAAAAAAGAAAAAAGAAAAGTAAAACACCATTATGAATTCCTAAGATATAGCATTATGAATTCCTACAATATAGCATGATATTTGAGATAATATTAAATGAGCATGACTGAATTTTTTTTTAAATAAAATGTATATATTTATATGTATATATTCTCATAGCGTCAGTTTCTCAGTAATAGACATAAATCATCATTAATAAAGCAAATCATCATTAGAACAAATGATCCAGAATAACATCAATGAAAAATATAAAAAACTCAAATAGAGGAATATAAATTCTTGTTACATTGGTTTTTCAGCAAACATACAAGTCTCCTCATTAGGAAAAACATCTAAATCAACCTCTATGGGGAAGTGGCATGAATGGATAAATAATATTAAGAGAATGAGTAAAGAGAGGAGACACAAAGGTCTCGCTTACCAGGTTATGGAGATGATCAAGAAATTGTCTGTGAAAGATGACAAGATCACTTGTGAAACGACTTGTTTGTGACATTGAAGTGACCCCATGAAACACAATAGCCCACTTTCAATTGTACCTAATAAGCTATGTAGCAAATTGGCTCTTACCATAGGTGAAATTAAACAAGGTCTCAGAGGAAGCGCTATATGGAAGCGGCATTTTGCCAATGGTCATGTGCTCTGAGGGACCTGTACTCATGTGTGACCTAAATGATAAGACCGTTTGTGAGGAAACTAACGAAGTGTGGAACGCTCACTTAGACTTGTTTCTGTTCCAATAATAAATCATTCTTACCGTTGGTGAAATAGGAAATCAGTGTCCAAAAGAAGCGCTCTGTGGAAACGACTAGTTGCCTGTGAGAATGCGCTCTGAAGGACCGGACTACACGAGCATCCTAAAATGGCGACAGTTCCGGAAGTGGGCGCACGTCTCTTACTGATGACGTGGCTGTGGAACGCTGGTGAGACGCAAGTGAGCCGGCGAACTGGAAGAGAGTCATTTTAGCTTAATAGTGACGGCAGTCTTAGGTGAAACGCTCCTGTGGAACGCAAACAAAGAATGGTGCAGCGGTCCTATCTTTTGTGAATGGAAGTATCAGCGCTGGAACAGGTGATCAAGGTGAGTATCAAGTGAAGAGAAATAATAATGTTGTGACCTGAAATAAATAGAATAAACTAAACAACACATGAAAAAATATATGGAACAATAAATGAATGATGATATACATGAGATATGACATTGATAAATTCTCCTATTGTGGGAAAAACCTGTAGTCACCATTTCTAAGTGGGTTAAGGGCTTCCTAATGGGAATTGAATGGTTAATGCTCCAGTTCCATCCTATTTTTGGAAAACTTAGATGGCTAAAATAGATTCAAACCATTTTTTGAAACAGATTACATCTATTCTAATAACCTATATCAGACACATTGCCTACTATGGCGTCGTTATATTGATAACGTCTTTTGCTTATGGAGGGGTCCCAAAGAAAGCCTACAATTATTTTTTGATCAAATAAATCAGGTTTGGCCTGAACTAACATTTACCCTTATGTTGTGAATGTGTTGGAGATGAGTTCTGAGCAGAAGCTCCCTCTGGTGGTTGCTGACAGTGCTGAACCATTTAGTGAAGATTGGCAATCAGGAGTTACAGACTGGTCCTATATAAGGGAGGTTCCCTCCCATCAGGGTTGCCGGTGATCAATTGTTCTTGTCTAACTGCTGTTGTTCCTGGTTCACTTGGAAGCCTGCTGAATCTTGCCTCTTCTCCTGCTCTCAGATAAGACATTTTCTGTTTCTATTTCTGCGCTTGCTTTTTGCATTGTTTCCTGCACTCTTGTGGAGGTCAGCCAGGTCCCCTCCGGGGGGCTTGTGCTCCTCTCAGTTTATCTGAGCCTCTGTTATTTGTTCATTTGCCTTTTCCAGTTTTTTCAGTGGCTGCGGCTTAGTTTTGTTACACCAGAGAACTAATTTAGGTGGCAGAGGTCGTGTGATCTCAGGTGTTTTTGTAATTAGTAGAGTTGGTACTTTTTAGGGTTTTTTGGGATTGCAGTAAGTGTCCTTCCTATCCTTTTCTGTCAAGGAAGATTGGGCCCCAGCATTTGCTCATACTATTTTCTGCCTGTGTTTGTATTTCCTCTTGTCTAACCGCCATTACATGTTTGGGGGCTTCCTATGTTCTTTGGGGATCTGCTCCGGGGCAGAGAGTTTTCCTCTTTCTATCTTTAGGTGTAGTTAGCTTCTCAGGCTGTGACGAGGCGTCTAGGACCAACGTAGGTACGCTCCTCGGCTGCCTTTAGTTGTGGTGGTTAGTCAGGGTACTGCAATCCAGTAGATTCCAACCTCTCTGGTGTATTGCCGTTTTTGCCTGCTCTCCTCAGCTACCAAAACATAACACCCTTAATTATGATGATAGAGAAATCAGTTTTTAGGACACTAAAGTCATGCTGGACGAAACCGGTCATTTGACATCAGATCTTTACTCTAAAGAGACTGATCGCAACAATCTATTATTGCATCAAAGCTGCCATCCGAGGGCAGTAAAAAAGTCTGTTCCCATTTCACAATTTGATCGGGTACGACGAATAGTTAGCGATTCTCAAGTACATTCTCAACGTTTAGCAGAGATGGAAAATACATTTCTAGAAAGAGGTTACCCGCGTAAGCTATTACAACAAACCCAACGTAATATCAATACTTCTACAGAACGGTCCTCTTCTCATAGAATTCCCTTTGTACATACATTCCATCCCTTCATGTACAAACTCTATAATAAGATCCGTAAACATTGGCACATACTACGAGACAGTTTTCCTGAGGTTCCAGAATTTCAGGTCCCCTTTTTACCATGTTTTAGAAGGCCTAGTAATTTGAAAAACAAAATCATTAGGGCTGATATAGGCTCAGCCCAGGTTATCCCTAAACAGATGTTCCTTCCCACCCAAAAGAAGGGGACATATCCCTGTCTACAATGTGCTCAATGCACAAATGAGCTTAAAGGCCCGAAGATTTCACATCCTCTCACAGGTGAGGATATCCCCATCACAGGATGCTTCACCTGTGAATCGAGATCTGTCATATATGCTATTAAGTGTCCTTGTGGTAAAATATACGTAGGCGAGACATCCCAAGCAATCAAAGATCGTATATCACACCATAAATCTGATATACGTTGCAAAAAACATCATCTTCCTATCCCCTACCATTTTAATGAAATGGGTCAATTACGGTTTTTGGTTCTGGAGCAGGTAGAACTGAATAGGAGGGTTGGCAATTGAAATAAGAGATTACATTACAGGGAAGCGTATTGGATTCACTATCTACAAAGTTTGGAACCCAAGAGATAGAATAGGGACTATAATGTTATGAATCTATTTTAGCCATCTAAGTTTTCCAAAAATAGGATGGAACTGGAGCATTAACCATTCAATCCCCAATAGGAAGCCCTTAACCCACTTAGAAATGGTGACTACAGGTTTGTCCCACAATAGAAGAATTCATCAATGTCATATCTCATGTATATTATCATTCATTTCTTGTTCCATGAATTTATTCATGTGTTGTTTCCTTTATTCTATTTATTTCAGGTCACAACATTATTATTTCTCTTCACTTGATACTCACCTTGATCACCTGTTCCGGCGCTGATACTTCCATTCACAAAAGATAGGACCGCTGCACCGTTCTTTGTTTGCGTTCCACAGGAGCGTTTCACCTAAGACTGCCGTCACTAGTAAGCTAAAATGGCTCACTTCCAGTTTGCCAGTTCACGTGCATCTCACCAGCGTTCCACAGCCACGTCATCAGTAAGAGACGTGCGCCCACTTCTGGAACTGTCGCTATTTTAGGATACATGTGTAGTCCGGTCCTTCAGAGCGCATTCTCACAGGCAACTAGCCGTTTCCACAGAACACTTCTTTTGGACACTGCTTTCCTATTTCACCAACGATAAGATACAGGAAAGATGTATATCTTTGTACCGTGTTAGCCAGTAGATAGAAAAAAAATTTAGAATTGAAAGTCCTCAGTGGTTGATACCTTTTAATGGCTAACTGAAAAGATGGTAGCAAATTGCAAGCTTTCGAGACTACTCAGGTCTCTTCATCAGGCAAAGACTAATACAACAGTAAGAATGATTCATTATTGGGACAGAAACAAGTCTAAGTGAGCGTTCCACACTTCGTTAGTTTCCTCACAAACGGTCTTATCATTTAGGTCACACATGAGTACCGGTCCCTCAGAGCGCATGACCATTGGCAAAATGCCGCTTCCATATAGCGCTTCCTCTGAGACCTTGTTTAATTTCATCTATGGTAAGAGCCAATTTGCTACATAGCATATTAGGTACATTTGAAAGTGGGCTATTGTGTTTCATGGGGTCACTTCAATGTCACAAGTCATTTCACAAGTAATCTTGTCATCTTTCACAGACAATTTCTTGATCATCTCCATAACCTTGTAAGCGAGACCTTTGTGTCTCCTCTCTTTACTCATTCTCTTAATATTATTTATCCATTCATGCCACTTCCCAATAAAGGTTGATTTAGATGTTTTTCCTAATGAGTAGTGTTGAGCGATACTGCTCGGTATCGAAAAATA
>VIAB01014720.1:31622-42843 GCA_009801035.1 Oophaga pumilio | reverse complement strand
ACCTCACAGCTCACAGTGCATGTCAGACCAAATGAGAGTCATGAAGTTAAAGAAACTGGCCAAGGAGTTCAGAGACAGAATTGTGGCAAGGCACAGATCTGGCCAAGGTCAGAAAAAAATTTCTGCAGTACTCAAGATTCCTAAGAGCACAGTGACCTCCATAATCCTTAAATGGAAGAAGTTTGGGACCATCAGAAGTCTTCCTAGACCTGGCCATCCAGCCAAACTGAGCAATCGTGGGAGAAGAGCCTTGGTGAGAGAGGTAAAGAAGAACACCAAGGTCACAGTGGCTGAGCTCCACAGATGCAGTGGGGAGATGGGAGAAAGTTCCACAAAGTCAACTATCACTGCAGCCCTCCACCAGTCGGGCCTTTATAACAGAATGGCTCGACGGAGGCCTCTCCTCAGTGCAAGACATATGGAGGCCTGCATAGAGTTTGCTAAAAAACACATGAAGGACTCCCAGACTATGAGAAATAAGATTCCCTGGTCTGATGAGACAAAGATAGAACTTTTTGGTGATAATTCCAAGCAGTATATGTGGAGAAAACCAGGCACTGCTCATCACCTGCCCAATACAATCCCACCAGTGAAACATGGTGGTGGCAGCATCATGCTATGAGTGTGTTTTTCTGCTGCAGGGACAGGACGACTGGTTGCAATTGAAGGAAACATGAATGCGGCCAAGTGCAGAGATATCCTGGATGAAAACCTATTCAAGAGTGCCTTCCAATGAGACAATGACCCTAAGCACACAGCTAAAATAACACATTCAGAAAAAGTTTGTGACCATTCTTGACCGGCCCAGCCAGAGGCCTGACTTAAACCCAATTGATCCTCTCTGGAGAGACCTGAAAATGGCAGTCCACCAATGTTCTCCATCCAACCTGACGGAATTGGAGAGGATCTGCAAGGAAGAATTGTAGAACATCCCCAAATCCAAGTGTGAAAAACTTGTTGCATCATTCCCAAAAAGACTCATGGCTGTACTAGCTCAAAAGGGTGCTTCTACTCAATACTGAACATAGGGTCTGAATTCTTATGACCATGTGATATTTCAGTTTTTCTTTTTTTAATAAATTTGCAAAAATTTCTTCATTTCTGTTATTTTTCAGTGAAGATGGGATTTACCAAATGGCTCGCTGCAATGAAACAAAGAGTGAAAAATTTAAAGAGGTCTGAATACTTTCCGAACCCACTGTATATATAAATATATAGTCCATTAAATATAGACAGTATGTCTTCTCTTCCCATGAATCAGAAAATAATTGTATATGCCCAAATATTGTGGATTTCCATCTAAACAGCTATATAACAGTTTAAGATTATGATGTGAAAACTGAACAGGGATTTAGGAATTTCATCCAGAATTTGCGGCAACCTCAATGTGTTATGCAGCTGCTGCACTCAAGTTAGGATAAATAGCCACAGGGATCAGAACATAAGAGTTTGGTGTGGAAAGCAGGTGTCTGCGAGGCCTCCATTGTATAAGAGCAGGCACCTCCCTCCAGATGTGTTACTGCAGAACACTGCTCTAGATAGACATGACGGATGTTTTCAGATTGTAACTTAGTTCTGCTTGGCAGGAATAAACTTTGGGTTAGTATGTCAAACTATACTACATTTTAGGCCAAGACTGCTCAAGGATTTCAAGGATAAATACTGTAGAAAATCGGCACAAGTTCCCTAAATAAATATGTACTCAATATATTAACATATTTTTGTTGTAAGTATTCAAATCCTAACTAATAGGAACCCCAAAAGGTTTAGAATATATCCTCAGCATGTGGACCTTAAGTATTGTGTAGGGCACTTTTCAATATATGTCCAAAAAATGTTAAAGGGTTCTCTAAGAATGTGATAAAAATGTGATTTAATTCAAACTGCAGGCTTCCTAGTCACACGTCAGGATGGCTGATTGCTGAAGAAACTGAAATGTATCTAAACTATCAGAGGAGCTGCCGTCATAGGCACACAAACCTCTCTCATCTGTGAAGCAGCACTGATATGAGATTGAATAAATATTTTCACGACTGAGCATGAGTGGGAGTGGAGGATTTCTTCAGCTTCAGTTCCATACAGAACGGATATACGTGTGCAGTCATTGAAAAGATTTATTGCTGCTCCTCAGCTGACAGAGGTACAGAATGTGTGCTTATGACAGCAGCTCCTCTTGACAGTTGAAAAACTTCTCAAGCTCTGATTCTTCTTAACCTGACTGATATGGGCCTATTATCTACCTTTCCTTTGCGCCAGTTTTTATTAATATGTTCCATTACTTTCTACTAGAGACACACTAAATGTGACAAAAGATGTGTTTTGAAATTATTTGTACTGATAGTAGTACCTTCAACAATGGTTAAAAAATATGCAAAGAACCTATAAAGCACTATATACTTTTTTGCATTATACAATATACTGTATCTATATACAAAGCAACATTATTCTAATAACAAAATGTTACCGAAAAAATTATTTCCTATTTAGATGGATGATGACGGATTGGAGTCCATGTTCCAGGACATGCGGTAAAGGAACTCAGACCCGGCAGACTGCATGTACACAACAACTCAGAAATGGAACACTGATCACAGTCCGTGAAAAAGACTGTCCTGGATACAAGCCTCCTTCAAGCCAGCGCTGTGAGGGACAGGACTGTATGACAGTGTGGGAGGCCGGAGTATGGTCTGAGGTGTAGTAATACACATGAAGAAGATCAATAGGGTGGATCAGAATCATTACTACTATATTCAGTATAATTTTAAGAAAATATGGTATGGTTTGGGTGAACCATAGGCAATGTCCTCGAATCTTAATTACAAAATATCCTCACTCTAAAATGGTATCGGATATCTTAGAATTCAATCATGCTTATATTGTTTAGGATAAACTTATACTCCATCCTGATAAATAATGAGAAATAATAGAGCATATGTAGATTTAGGGATTTATAAGAATTCAAATATAAATTTTAATACAGTAAATTATAATGTAGATGGTACATCAATGTGCCATGTGATTTGAGTAAAAATGTTAGTGATTAAAATATACCGCATTTTTAGAGGATATATCCTTCAAATAGAAACCCTCTGCATAAATATTTTTACGCTTTACTAAATAATCAGTTCTATAAGTATTTGCATGCACCAAGGACCCATAAAAGGAAAATACAATCTCAACACAAGTTTACATCGGCAAAAATGATTGAACTACATTAAACGTAAAACTAAAATAATTCATCTTTTTCAGTGCTCCTTGAAATGTGGTAAAGGTGTACGACATCGGACTGTGAGATGTACAAACCCTCGTAAGAAATGTCTAATGTCCACCAGACCCCGAGATATGGAAGATTGTGAAGATTACTCTAAATGCTACGTATGGAGAACAGGAGATTGGTCTAAAGTAAGTCCAGAATCCATAATTAATCAATATTTTTTTGATGAGAAAATAGCAAAGGTGAAAACAGTTATGAATCCACTGACAAGAGATGATCGATTCAATGATAATTGAATTTAAGTCGAATTTTATTAAATTTTCAGGTCTAAGAGAATTTAAACAATTTGTAATTTGATTTGTGCCAATCGAATGACCACCTTTTTAAACATTGCAGAAGATTGCATTGACTTGCAGTCATAAAATCAATCAAAATAGTTTATGTTCCCAAAATGGTGTCTGTTAAAACTTCCGCTTAGAGCATAAAGGCAAGTACCATAAGAGCTCCGTCAATGCAAAACAGGTTACTGGTAGAAGGAAACAGCGTCACAAACAAAATGATTTTTTTTTACAAATTTCAAACATTTATTTCCACCACTAAATAAAACTGGGCAAATTTGGTATAGCCATATGTTAGGGGTCGAGTTCCCGCTTCTGCACAAGGGGAATCTCGAGCCATCCCGGCTGCGGTCTCCCATTCCCATTCGGCTCCTATTGGTCCGCCAGGAAGGTCCTGTGACTACTGGTGTTCTGGAACAGTTTCATTGGTCCTTGTTTCTGGCAGGTCCTGTAGCTGTTACTATAAAAGGGTGGCATGCCTGGGCCGCCATGCGCTAGTGTCAACCATTATATGCTTAGCGCCAGTGTGGTCATGCGTGTGTGTGGTTAGGGCCCGGCTGAAATAAGCCCCTAGAATACCGACTTAATCGGTGAGGAGTTTGGTATGCTAGCTGGTCAGGGTCGGTGTCCTAGATGCCCTAGATTACCGGCATAACCGGTGAGGAGTTTGATTGCCGTATTCAGGGCCTGGCGTTCAGACGCCATAGATTGCGGGTGACTCCCGCAAGGACATTAGCGCATGATCACGTTCTATGTTCGCTTAGCAGTTAACTGTGTACCTGGGTGCCTGACAGAACACAGAAGTTTGTCTCAGCGGCTCTGTGACGTAACAGGGTTTGCTTTCAAAGCTAAACAGTGCCCTGGCGTGTTTATTTTGCAACTCAGTTGTGTTAAGTGAGTTTGCACACATCGCCATATAGCGCAGCGGCACTCCTAGCGGCTCTGTGGATTAACAGAGTTCGCACATATTGCCACAGCGCATTACGGCGTTTATTTTGGCGACTCTGCGGGATAACAGAGTTCGCTTCTTGCGCCATTTTACTAGCAGCAGGCTCCGCCTGCACTGTGGACCCCGGGCTGCGAACGCACCTCTCCACATCATATATTTGGTGCGTTCCGCAGACCCTAACACCATATTATTGCTAAAATGGAGAATCACGTTGCCAGGTCATTCTAACTGCAGAATGAATTAAATAAAAACAAAACCAAAAAAACAGTGCGGGAATTGTTACTTCCACAATTTTACTGCAAGGTTAAATTGTTAAATTGAATTATGTAATTTAAAACAAACTCCTCTCATAGTAAACATGCCCTCATATGTCTAAGTAGACAGGGCTGATATAGAGCATTCTATAATGCTGTATTTCTGCCTCCAACCCGACCTCTAAGAGAAGAAAAAGAACTTTTATTATACTCACCTGGGGGGCGCTCCGGTCTGAGGACAGTCGCTCTTCTTGGTGTGGCGCCTCCCATCTTCATGTGATGCCACCCTCATGCTTGCTTCATGTTGCACTCCAGTGCAGGCGTACTTCTCTGCCCTCTTGAGAGCAGAGCAAAGTACTGCAGTGCACTGGTGCTGGGAAAGGTCAGAGAGGTCCAGCACCTGCGCACTGCAGTACTTTTCTTTGCCCTCAACAGGGCAGAGAAGTACACCTGTGCAGGAGCGTGATGCCAAGGAGACTGTGTGGATGACGCAGGGACGCGTCTTCCACACAAAGCAAGAAGGGGGACGGCATTGCATGGAGATGGGAGGCACCGGACTAGAACCAGCGACACCCCTCGGACCGGACCACCCCACAGGTGAGTATAATAAAAGTTATTGTTCTTCTCTTACAGGTTGGGTTGGGGACCGATATACAGCATTATAGAATGCTATAGATAAGTCCTGAAAGGTGATGGCCGTAACTTATATTGGCCAAAACTGATGACAGCCAAAGCTAGCCAAAAAATCGGCTTTGTAATGAGGAATATACAGAAATATCACTGGAAGGTGGTGGTGAATAATGGCTGACTTGAGATGCCCTCTATTATTGACAAGTTGAAAAATGTTATGCTTGATATTGTTACCATGTCCTTGACAGTTCCTCTATTAATTTAGGAAATTCTCATTTTAGCCAGCTAGATTTTGTATTAACACCTTCTTCAGCTTTTGACTTGGAGAAATTTCCCTACATCCATCCTATATGTTTGGCAGTGAATGGAATGAATAAATATGAGTAATTACTAAGTATGCCAAGTTCAGGATCGGTTTGTTAAAACATAGAAATTTAATGTTGCATTATAAAAACAGGTCATTATTAACACATGTTCTTTGCTGATGTGTATGTAGCTTAACACGACTGGCACGGGAGCAATATGAGCTGTACACTCATATTGTCCGTTACATATTTCTTAACTTAATGCCTTTGATATTTTATGGCAACTTACAATGATGTTCCAAAAAAAAACATGGATTGTTCACTTAATATTAGTGAAGTTGGTGAAATATTACTTTTCTAGCAGCCTATGTGATTTACGATTATTAATATATTTATTACTCAATTTGTTGAATGGAATTTCAGAACATAAAATAGTATTGCAAATTAATAATGCCAAAAGATAAACAACTAGATATTTGGTGGATCTACAGTGATATATACAAAACTGAACTAATGATAGTTCCTATTAACCACCGTTCTTTATACATTGATCAACTGTAACATTGAATAATGTTGACATAGAAGGTTTATATTAACATTTTTTTAATGTTCTGACTGATCAGTGTATAAAGAAAGATTGATACTAAAAGCTATCACTTGTGCAGTGGACTGCACAGAACTTCTGAAGATGGCAGCACATGTTTCTGTAAGGATTCTCTGGTGTCCATGCCGGAAGCAGAAGAGCATGTGACCGTAAGTGTGTGATTTACATATATGCAGTCATGTGCTGAGTAGACGTGCTCGGCCTCACTCAATGCAAATGAATCAAGCGAGGCCAGACATGTCTAGTTGGAATGTGGCTGGAAGTATGCAAAAATTGAATACTTATAATTACATGACTAACTGCTCTAGGTTATAGCACCAGAGATCCTCACAGTGTATAGTGTGCGTGATATGAGGATTCACAAGTCTGCAATTACATAAAGCAACTGCAGATTTTTTGCCTAAGACCTGATAACCTTTTTAAAGCCCTGTAAGTTGTGAACTGAGACCTTCCAGTAAATCCCACTAATGTTCAATCTGATTAAGGTCTGGGAAGTTTAGCATAAATTTAAAGACCAAATCGACACCTTGAATCTTCAGGTATAGTTCTTTAAACCATGTGTTCTAAAAAGAAGAAATAATGTAGCACAATTTAAGAGGCACAAATTGCTAAAAAAAAAATGTTAATGCCAGCCAGGGGCTGGCTGGCAAAATTTTAGCCCGGGGGGCAAGCACACAGCAGTGGCCCATGAGTAGCGGCCCATCCTTAAAGGTGTTCTTGGATCTTAAAGGGAACCTGTCTGCAGTTTTGGCCGCTATAAGATGTGGCCACTGCCTTTCAGGGATTGTCTACAGCACTCTATAATGCTGCAGATAAGCACCCGGTCCGACCTGCAAGATAAGAAAAATAAGTTTGTTACATTCACCTGGGGGGTGTTGCGGTCTGATGGATGTCGCAAGTCCTGCTCCAGCGCCTCCCATCTTCTTGCAATGCCGTCCTCCTGCTCGCTTCATAGCTTTCCGGGGCAGGCGTACTAATCTGTCCTGCTGAGTGCAGAGCAAAGTACTGCAGTGCGCAGGTGCCGGGAAATGTCAAAGAGGCCCAGCGCATGTGCACTGCAGTACTTTGCTCTGCCCTCAACAAGGCAGATAAGTATGCATTCGTAGAAGCGCGATGCCAGAGAGCGATGAAGCAACAGGAGGGCGGCATCACAAGAAGATGGGAGGCTCCGGACCCTGACCTGTGACACCCATCGGACCGGACCGCATTGGACCGCCCCCTCGGTGAGTATAATAAAACTTATTTTTCTTATCTTTCAGGTTCGATCGGGGGCTTCTCTACAGCATTATAGAATGCGGTATATCAGTCCAGAACAGGTAACAGGTGCACTTTAAGCTACTTGTCTACAGTCACTATGCGTGAATCCTCCCATTGTGCACACTGTGAGGATTCTCTGGTGCCGGCATCGGGAACAGGTGGTCTTGTGACCACATGCATGCCATATATATATATATTCCCAGCCACATTTCTACTAGACTGTTTCTGGCCTTGCTCAATACAGTTGCATTAGCCCGTGCAATTCTAGTCGGCGTGTGACCACATCTATGCAAATCACAAACTTGCAGTCACGCACCGGCTGAATAACCACAGCACTGCGAGCAATGTGAAGATTCACAAGTCTGCAGTCACATAGAATGACACTGTGTGATTGCACCAATGACACAGACACTCACAGCCCCACTGTATAATGACACACACAGCCCCATTGTATAATTTCACACATACACACACCACAGTCCTTGAATCCGCACAAGCAATAAAACACTTTGCCCATTACTCCCTTCCCTCCTCTCCCCTTTTCAGGCCATATAATTTTCAGCTTCTATGTGGATCACTGCTCATTATTCCCGCCGTTCGCCGCCCATACAATAGCACCATACAATTCCTCCATAACATCAACATACAGTCCCTACATAACACCACCATACAGTCCCTCCATAACACCACCATACAGTCCCTCCATAACAGCACCATACAGTCCCTCCATAACAGCACTATACAGTCCTTCCATAACACCACCATGCAGTACCTCCATAACACTACAATAGAGTACCTCCATAACAGCACTATACAGTCCCTCCAGAAAAACACCATATAGTTCCTCCAAAACACCACCATAAGGTCCCTCCATATCATACGATAAAAAGCTGAGCTCCAGGGCTACAGAAGAAAGGAAATCTGTCCCTTATTGGTCAACGTTTGGCCAATCAGCTCTGGCTTCAGTCACATCACCTGTCTCCTCTGAGGGGTTACTGCTGAACAGCCAGATGATGAGATGGGAGGGAGGTGGAGGACATGGCACCATTCCACCTCCTCAGTGCCATGTAGGCCTCTCTCTCTGGTTGTAACCATGATCTGACAGGAGAGTGTGCAGGAGCCCAGAGGGAGGGGAAGTCGCCCCCACTGCTGTCTGCCGATCGGCAACCTTTGCGATCGCACATAGCTAAGAGTAGAGAATGATATTGTGGGCACTCAGACGATCAATAGATTTCTTGCTCAGTGGTAGAATAAACTTGATATGGAATGAAATATATTGCAGAATTATATTGCAAAGAAAAAGACATAATTTTAAGGGTGCAGCAAAAACGTGTCTACAAGATTTTTGGCCAATGTTTCGGTCCTCAGACCTTGTTAGAGCCTACAAAATACACATATACAGACACACACACATGAAAAAACAGGATACATGCAGATTGTGAAAAAATTATAGAATAAAAAACATTAAAAATAATCATGTAAATAATACATACTGCGTATGCAAAAATTTATAAACGCATGAGGGGTATCAATAAGAATGCAAATTAATAATAGTTATACATCAGTAAATACATGGACATAAGCCATAGAGAAAAAGAATAAGTAAAGAATAGAAGAAAAGGAAAAGAAAAGGGAAAAAAAAATGGGACTATGTCCTGGAGGTGGGAACAAATAAGATAAGGACTAAAATGAACATGGAATAGCAGCAAGGGTATGTTTCTAAGTAGCATATTCCTTCAGTATTTTCTGCAGATTGGACGCTGCGTACAGCTGCAGCATCCAATCCGCAGCATCCAGATGTTACAGCATAGCGGAGGAGTGTGAAGGACAACCCCCGTCCTTCCACGTCACCAATGTGACGTAACTCCACAGGCACAGCTCTCCGGCGCCCCATTTGTCTCTCAGGTCAGTAAGGGAACTGCACCTAGAGCAAATGGCCACCAGGGAGGGTATCCTGTTACCCACTGGGTATTCTAAGATTCGTGATCAGAGTAAAAGCATCAGCCCAAGATTAATTTTATGGTTTAATTGCCTTATGGGCGCACTAGATAATTACAGAAATATACAGTAAGCTATACAATGGAATTACAATGGATTTGCAGTCAGAGTAAAATACAACAATAATGGTACAAGGCTTAGAGGTATTAGCTAGAGGTCAATATTACCGGGTTGTAGGGGCATGTGGAGGCAGGGAGCTCTGCGATCCACAGGTGAAAGTCTTAGTTGCTGGACAGTTCCCCAAAACGTGTACCGCTGCTCCCTTGGCAGATCTGTCCCTTTGGTCCTTAGTCCTTCATTGTCTTGCTGCTGTGAGAATGGATCCAGTCTGCCCATAGCTCACAGTTCTAAAACCTGCTGGGTCCCTCCCCTCGGTGTCCGAGGGTGGGCTGACAATCTCCACCCTTAGCTCCCTGCAGAATTTATTCCCAATATCTAGCAAAGGTGTTAACTTTCTTCAGGACGATCGGCTCAGGACACGAGAGGTACCAGCGGATGCAGTATGTTTTGCCAGTCGCATGGAGACCAAACCTGGCCCGATTGGGTCTCTGTGGAGAGCCAATCTCTATATCTCAGACCTCCGAGCCATCAACGACTCGGGAGTTGCACCATCAGATGCCCGAGGTCCGCAGGATCACGCAGATATTTTTTATGAGTTTGTACCTAGAAAGATGTGCCCATAATTCATAATCCTAGAACGGAGCCTTCGTGTCTGGAAACATACAATGGATGTGTCTAGCTGGCAGGTATAATCTAATTGAAGCCTCTAGTTTTGAAGTACTGTTCTGGCCTGGCCTACTTAGCATATTAACAGGCCTGGCTATTCATTATCATACTAACCGACCTTGCTAACCGACCTTGCTATTCAACATTGGGCCTGAATCACTTAGCATACTAAAAGACCTTTTTATTCACAGCGGACATAAAACCCTGTCGTATGGAATATGCCAACAGGCCCTGGGGCCAGGTGCAGTTAGCAGCATGTGGCTCTGTGAGGTTACCCTTACCCTTAAGTGAATGATTGGAGACAAAGTCGAAGTAAAATACAAAATACAAAACTTTACTCTCAGAACTTCGCAGTACATCTAGATCCAGTACAGCATTTACGGCAGCTTTAACATCACACATCACATCTTTCTTCCTTTCCTCCCTTGCTCTGTCACATGGCTCCTTAACGGGACGTACCGCATCGTACATTTCCTCGGTATCCTCTCTGCGCAGCCTGTCTTATTCTGGGAGTTCCCCTGGCTGTTTCGCTACAGCCTTAAAGGCGCCTGCCCATGCTAGTAACTGCCACATGATGAGTAACCGCCCATCTGTCCTACTGTGTAGTTTCTGCTCCAGTCACTTTACTGTTAACTCCTCTATACACTTCTACAGCTATGGATATGCTGCTGGCACTGCTGCGGTAACTTGACTGCTTCTCCTATAGCTGTCTCACTGCTGTTTCCCCACGTTCTGGATGACTGGACCCTCACTTCTATACAAACGTTGCGGGGTATTTAACTTGCTCAGGCCAGAGGCCAACCGAGCTCTAAGGGCTCCCCACCCTGACAGGCACTAACCAGGAAGCTCTCTCCCTTTAACCCCTTTACACCCCAGGGTTGTTTGCACGTTATTGAACGGGACAATTTTTCCAATTCTGACCACTGTCCCTTTATGAGGTAATAAC
>VIAB01014719.1:41838-65733 GCA_009801035.1 Oophaga pumilio | reverse complement strand
TTCAGTAGGCCAACATTTTCGATTTAAAAACCCTTTTTCAAGCTGGTGTTATAAAGTGTTCTAATTTATTGAGATAATGACGTATGAGTTTTCATTTCCTGTAAGTCATAATCATCAACATTAACAGAAATAAACACTTGAAATGCATCTCTGTGTTTGTAATGACTCTATATAATATACGAGTTTGACTTTTTGTATTGAAGAACTGAAATAAATTAACTTTTTGATGATATTCTAATTTTGTGAGATGCACCTGTACTGTTATTTTCTTTGTAGTCCTCACTCCGTTTTCAGTACATATTAGAATGATGTGGTTTTCTAAAAAGCTCTATCTTGATCTCATCTGTCCACAAGATGCTTTCCCAGAAGGAATTTGGCTTCATCATGTACATTTTTCAAACTGCAGTCAAGCTTTTTTATGTCTCTGTGTCAGCCGAGGGGGTCCTCCTGGGTTTCCTGCCATATTGTTTCATTTCATTCAAATGTTGATGGATAGTTTGCACTGACTCTGATGCACCCTGAGCCTGCAGGACAGCTTGAATTTCTTTGGAACTTTATTGGGGCTGCTTTTCCACCATCGAGACTATCCTATGCTGCAGCCTTTCATCAATCTTCCTCTACCGTCCAGGGAAAGTAGGTACAGTACTATGGGTTGTAAATTGCTTGATTATGTTGCGCATCGTGGACCAAAGAACATCAAGACCTCTGGAAATGGACTTATAAAATTGAGATTGTTGATATTGCTCAACAATTTTTGTTCTCATTTCCTCAGACAGTTCTCTTCTATTCTTTCTGTTCTCTTCTCTTTCTGTTCTCAAAGCTTAGTGTGGCACACACAGACACAATGCAAAGATTGAGTTGACTTCTCCCCTTTTTATCTGGTTTCAGGTGTGATTTTCACATTGCTCAAACTTGTTACTTGCCACAGGTGAGTTTGAATGAGCTTCACATGCTAGAAACAAAGCTGTTTATCCGTATCTTTGTAAAGGTGCCAAAAATTTTGTCCAGACCATTTTTAGAGTTTTGTGTGAAATTATATCCAATTTGTCTTTTTTTTTCTCAGTTTGTTTGTGTTGTTCCAATACACACAAAGGAAATTAAAATGTGTATAAAAAATATGTGTAATTGCAATAATTTTCTGGGAAAATACTTCATTTTCTGGAGCCATTTCAATATTATGTAATAAAAAAGATAGACTTTGCATAGACACCTGAATTAAACAATGTAATATTGTGATGACATGTTCTTTTTATGTTGTTAGAGCTAATAACTTTGTGCACTGCACTACATAAACATATATACATAGTGTGGTGGATCTGCTCACTCGGCTGCACAAGGAGGAAGACAAAGGAACACTCTCTCTTTAAGACTCTCACTGGTTTATTAGGAGTGCTGCATAAGTCAGTGAAGAGTTGGCAAAAATAAACAAGGTCTTTCTGGCCAAAGCAAAAATGAATCATAACACACAACACAGTCTGTGTGCTTGCAGGGATCCGCCTGTTCAGGAAAAAACAACATACACAGTGTGTAGACACGGGGGATCGGCGGGCACCCAGGTCCGCTAACCGAAACCGCATTGACCAGGGATCGTCCAGCCAAACGTCTGCTCTCCTTTTAACGTGGGCATAACATTACTCAGATAACACAGGTTGAGGGTAAAACAGTGTGGCAATGCTTTATTGAACCACAAAAACAGGCAGCTAACACATAGAATAGTCCCAGCATAATACCCCAAGATGGTGCACATTACAGAGTCTCACCCATCCGCTGACTCGCCGGGATAATGGCAGCTTTTACTTCAGAGCTTCCAGGGTTAACTACCCCACCTGTGGCACACACACAGAGAGGGGATAACCGCAAGCATAGAAAGATGACAGTCCATTCAGGTACAATGCCAGTTGACTGGAGGGTCACAACCTGGCTTCATCTTTCAGGGCTGATTACTCCATCTGTGGCATGCACACAGAGAAAATGTAATGACAAGCTTAGGAAGATGACAGTCCATTCAGGCACAACCTGGCTTCTCCGAACATATCCATGGTGCCAGTTAACCGGATGGCCCCAACCTGGTATCTCCAAACTTATCCATAGGTTCCAGGTGACCAGATGGTCCCAATGTGAGTTTCACAAACGTATCCATGGTTCAGCGATGGTCAGTGGAGCAGATCTGTATTCTTACAGTCGAGGCCGAAGTCCCTTAAGCTGGCCTCCTTTATAATAATAAATCTGTGTCTCTCATGGTGGAGCCTTGATGTTGTGGCTACGGTCCTGTCTCTTGTCCTTTGGATGTGTTGATGTTTTGGCTGACTCTTTGTCTCACTCTCAGAGAGGCATATCACCTCTTTTTATGTTTAACAAGTGTCCTTCCATCCAGCATCACAAATAAGGGAATGAATGGTGATGACCAAGTCGCATTGTTTGATTATGTAATCTGTTTGCTTAGGTTTTCCTCCTCTGTTTGGAATGCCAACAAACTATCTGGCCTAGACAATGCGTGGTTAGCATATCAGTAAACATCACTAGTTATCAAGGATAAGAGCACAATTTTATATCAAATGTCGATTTACAAGTCAAAATTACAGGCTTACACAAACAAGTCTATTTTCTGTACCAACCAGAAATAAACACATACATTCAAAAGTCAACATATAGATAATAGTCTATTCTTTCTGGCTTGCTAAAAATAGTTGTCTTGATAATTAAGATACAATGCTGTTTCTCCACACACAGGTTCAGCTTCCTTGTCAGGACACATAGCATTGGAGTTCCACTCTCCAGGCCTACAGAACACTAAATGCCTCAGAAGGCCAACTCTTTAAACCCAAGACCTCAACCTTGGGGTGGAGATAAGGTGGACAACCTCCCACCCGCTCTATGGTTGTCAACAAAAAAACAGCCTTTCAAATGGCTGATTAACCCCTCTCAACATATAGTGTGCTGGAGAAAACTTCTGGGTTTCAAATCACTGAAGCTAATACCCTCAGTGAAATGTACAGCACTTTACCAGTGAACTTGTCACAATAGATTTCATGAAAAAGTTTATGGGAGGGCTTTTTTTTAAAAAAGGAACAAATCAAGGAAGAAATATTAGTATTATGCTAGAGAAAACTTGCATTTCTTCACAAGCATAGCCTGTTATGCATGCAAAGGGTTATACATTCAGACTAGCCAGTTGAAACCGAGTCAACACTATCTTTTCTATCCCATACAAAGTCAATTGTCCTGTTGTATATCCTGGGAATGTTTGCCAAGTTTACATTCTGGAAAGGCATTTTACTCCTTGTGTTTATTCCTGTTGAGAAGAGAGACGCTCTGGGGATTTCCTGCATGCAAGCCAAAATAGCAGACATTGTTACCTAGGGAAGAAAATGAAGAAGACATGATATATTTAAAATGATATGTACAAGCAACGTTGTTATAAAGAACATATGGTCACTATCATTTCTTTTCCAAATGTTATTGAAGAGGCGTCCAAACATATAATGAAAATATATCCAAAGGAAATATAATTGTATGTTTGCTCACTAGTCTTGAAATGTGATAACCGAAGGAATATGCTGTTGTATTGGGTTAAGATATTTAGCAATATTCCCTAGATTATACTGAGTTTACTGCTCTGTAGGCTTTGACTAGTTCTGTTATTTTCTAAATACACAGAGAAGCCTCTATTTGTCCATAATACTTTGCATATACATATAGCAGAGTGAGTTTCAGTGTTGTAGGTGCTGGTTCTCCTGGGATCGCTTGACATTGCGGAGGAAGTGAAAGCAGCAGCTCTCACTTCTACCGTATGTATGTCATTTGTCAGAAGGCGCGGAGGCCAGTGCTGATTTGCGTCAGGGATAATATGACATAACAATGTCACGTGATCCCAGAAGAGCCAGTGCCGACATCGATGGAATTGTGCACCAGAGATCAATGTAGGTGTTATTATTTTATAAGGTTGAAACATAAGGATTGGGATGACGGAAACATAGGGATTGAGATGGGGTTGTCCGCGTTGTTCATTTGGAACATTCGAGGTTGTAGAGACTGGACAGCAAATGGGGGAGTAGAGTAGTCACTAGGAAGACAGAGACTCATCATATGGAGATTGATGAAGCTGAATCATATATAAGAAGGAGGAAAAAATGGTCCATTAGCTAAATTCTAGTAAAAAATTATTTGTTGATTTTTATTTCACATGAAGAAAAGACGAGTTGTGCAAACAGATTAAAAAGAGATGCTCATTTGACGCATTTCTGGCCGTAGCCATTAGTCATAGAATGTGGCAGTGTTTAGCAGCGGAAGTAATATATATAGAGCTTTCAACCCCTTGTGACATCATAATGTAATTAATATATATCAATATTACAAAAATTCAAAAGGAATACATGATCATCAATAACTTATCTGACAAATGTATGATGAATTCCTAAATTACTATCAATATGGCAATGTAGTAAAATATGGTAAATGTGAACAGTCGAAGGAGCATACTGCATCTGAAATATACCTATTGTCTGAAAGACAAAAAAGGGTTGTGTAGCTAATCAGAGGTAAAGCATGAAATAGTTTTCCAAAATAAAAATAAGACCATGCGAGAAATATGATTAAACACAAAATAAAGTCAATGATTTTGAAAAAACTTTTAGGAAAACAACATTTATTGTACGTAATAAATGTGGAGATAAGGTAAGAACCTTCTGGTTAAAAGGGTAAATTAAATCCGTCAAAATGAGGATTGGTTGATATATAAAAAAATTGCAGTATAAGCGCACATATAGCAGGAGTGCACCATAGAGAGTCTGTCGGCATCGTAGCTCGAAACATCGGTTTGTAATATTGATATATGTAAATTACGCTATGATTTCACAAGGGGTTGAAAGCTCTATATATTACTTCCGCTGCTAAACACTGCCACATTCTATGACTAATGGCTACAGCCAGAAAAGCGTCAGTGAGCATTTATTTTTAATCTGTATGCACAACTTGTCTTTTCTTTTTTAATCATGTGAAATAAAAATCAACAACTAATTTTTTACTAGAATTTAGCCGATGGATGCTTTTTTCCTCTTTTTTCTTGTATTCTCCGGTGAAACAGATTGGGATCTCAGCTACAACAGTTCACATATTACACTGTGAGGCTATTATTATAGGCAGCAGATGTAGCACTGAGTCATGGGCAGGACTGCTAAGTAAAAGAGAATCCAGTGAAATCCAGTAAATGTGACAAGGTGTTGGTAGATTCCCACCGCACCCGGCGTGCGTTTCGCAGGGAATGCTTTGTCCAGGGATGATGGCTTGCATTGTTTTTTCTTTGATGTTTTTTCATATCTGGCAATCTTATAATTGTACAATATAGTGAACAGATTCTTTACGGTAATCGATAAATTGGGTAAAAAAAGGCATGTCTTTTTTTCCCTCCAATAAAATCATATTAAAGTTAACACAAATGTAACACTTACATACGTGTTTGGCAAAATGGCATTTAAAATACCACAGCTTATAAAGAAAAAATCAAGATCTCAAATAGTGAGGCTTGTATAAAGGTAAAAAAAAATATACCATAGCACAGGCAAATGTTATATGTACTGCATGATACTGATGCAGTGCTTGAAACTGAACAGGTAGAAGAACTCCTGTGACTGACAGTACAAAGGTCAGTGAGTGCTGCCACTGCCACTGCTCCAGATCTTGTGTTGGGGGAGAGTGTGGTGAATTTTGAGACCCTGGTGTATTATACGCCTATGTGACAGGGATGTGCAATTAGTTGTGAATAATAAATAATTTTTTAAACTATTATTTTATTAATTTATTATAATAATTATTTATTACAGAAGAGGAGGAGGGGTGATTACTATAAGGCAATATGTTATTGTAACCTGAGGGATGGATTCACTAATATTGTAATGTATTGGGATGATGAATGTTTTACCTACATTAGGCTTTCTGTGAAGCCGATGTGATCAGTAGTAGGGGCTAATATGACCAGAGAGGGTAAAATGCTGACGAGGCGTTCATGCCTTTTCGGGTCTGGCTTGTAGGGCTATATGTACATTACAGGAAGTTGGTTCTTGTTAGATGTGCAGACAAGGGTGCCCATGTCTCCTTCCGGGATTGGTACTGTACATAACGAGGATGTTGTCTCTCGGTATTGTCGTACCCCTGTACCTGTAGTGTAATTTTTTTGTTGATTTTTTTTATTTGTATCTACTTTATGAGGCCATTGGTAAACATTCATTGACTCCTGTGGTTCTTTAACTGTCTTGTCATCATTTATATTTTTTATTTTTTGTGTCCAGCTATTTGTTAAACTCATTGAATAAAATATCTATATTTTTCTAGATACAATTTTAGCACATTAGTTGCTCCATACTGGACTATTATAGTACCATATTAGGTTATCAGTCCTGGGGATGATGATCAGTTGTCACAGGAACATAAGGTAAGGTGAAATCTTCCAAAACAGGGGCATAGACAACAAAACTTATGTTACAGGGGCATAAAACCTTACCTTTTGCTATCCAAACCAAAAATTTGCCTGGAGTTACACTTAAAAATGTATAATCAGAAAAGCATTCAAGGATCTGCTATTCAACCCACTTGGCCGCTTCAGATGTTTTTGTTTTTTGACGTTTGTAAAGGGAAGGGGGCCAATTTCAATTTTTGACTCAAGCAGCAGAGAAGCTAGAGGCTGGCCTGAACATGAGCCATTATCTAGCCTGATTTTTGGGGGAAGACTTTATTTGTTAATATTAGATAGTAAATACATAAAATGTAACCACTTTGATGACAAAACCAGGTATTCAGTGAAAAAACTGCAAATTAGCAATGTGACAATTATGTAATAATGTTATCTATACCTATGTCACCATTAAAATATTCTTAAACCGTAAACAGGTTTACTACATTACAGTTCATGGATAGCAAAACAAATCACGTCATACTCCATGTGTAGAATGCCACAGGAAACCAACTGAAATACTACCTCGTAATGCAAAGGTTCCTCCGATCAAATTATGTACAAAAATAAACATCGGAGCGGAAAATATGTTTATACATAGTATTTGGTTCCTTCCAAAAACTCAAATGTTGTTCCTGGCTGAGTTCATGTATCAGAGAATGTCAAAGGCAGAGGTCTGGCTACTCCTTTATCTTGAATTTGCCAGGTGGCAAATGTGTATTGTAGACTTCACATGCTGAGAGTTATGAGCAGATCTGTAGAAATCAGAGAGACAGATCAGATAGCTGAGTGTAATGCTACATTTACTTGTCTTGTAGTTCTTTTGCTCTTGAATAGTTTTGTTACCTCAGTCTGTTTTGTCTTCTATATTTATGTGTCTATCTTACAAACCAGACCAAAAAACACCAAAAAGGTGTAATACAGGATATGCATAGAGTATAACATGCAAATAGCGAAAATCAAATTAGAAGAATGCACTACTCAAAATAGAAAAATACAAAGTTTATTGAAATAACAAAATATTAAAATACCAGGGATGGCAGTGAAAAAACCGACTGAGCAGGGAAAGCGGCAACACTGGGAAACAAGCAACAAAGGGATACCATATATAACAATAGTGATACACAGACCAACCATAAGATACATAGAGTAACTAGTCGCATGAATGACCATGTAAAAGGAGATGATAAGTACACATCGAGGTCAGGACTAAAATACAAAGTAAATACGATCTGGTCAAAATGAGTAACATATACAAAAGGCCCCGCTTGAATACCTGAGTGGAGCCAAGTCCCTGCCACCCCAACGCGCGTTTCGGCGCAGTGCCTTCTTCCGGGGGTTTATGTGTCTGTCTAGCACATTTACTAACTACGATAGTCCAGCAACTGTAAATGAGGCAATGGTTTCCATTCCCACATTGAAAGGGAAAATGTACGGGTAATGGGGTAATGCTAGAACAGATCTCATGACCATATGTATATATATCGAAGAATGGAAATTATGGCAATCACAGGATGGATGATATGCGGGTGATGAAAACATTGAATCAAAATTTTCATAAAATCTCAATTTATTTAGTATCAAGTATTTATTATTATTATTTATTTATATAGCGCCATTAATTCCATGGTGCTGTACATGAGAAGGGGTTACATACAAAGGCGGCAGCTCGGGTGGTGGCGGCGAGGCGGAATGGTTATTGCAGACTGCTGGACAGCAGAGAGGTGACATCTGGGCCAGAGAGGTAGATCTGAGTATCGTCCGCATAGAGGTGATACTGGAAGCCATGGGACTTTATGAGTTGTCCTAGGCCAAGGGTATAGATGGAAAAAAGTAGCGGCCCCAGGACAGAGCCTTGAGGGACTCCAAGAGACAGAGGGCGGGATGAGGAGGTAGAGTGGGAGTGGGAGACGCTAAATGTGCGGTCGGAAAGGTAAGTGGCGATCCAGGACAGGGCAAGGTCTTTGATGCCATGGGAAGAAAGAATCTGTAGCAGTAGGCAGTGGTCGACTGTGTCAAAGGCAGAGGACAGGTCAAGGAGGAGGAGGATGGAGAACTGTCTGTTAGCTTTGACTGTGAGTAAGTCGTTAGTAATTTTGGTCAGGGCAGTTTCAGTGGAGTGGTGGGGGCGGAAGCCAGATTGGAGGTTGTCGAGGAGAGCGTTAGATGAGAGGTGGGAGGAGAGTTGAGCGTGGACATGCTGCTCAAGGAGTTTGGAAGCGAACAGGAGCAATGATATTGGGCGACAGCTGGGCATAGCAGTTGGGTCAAGGTTTGTTTTTTTGAGGATGGGTGTGATGGTGGCATGTTTGAAGGCAGAGGGAAAGGTACCAAAAGATAGCGATAGGTTGAAGAGATGGGTTAGGGCTGGGATGAGCATGTTAGTGAGGTTGGGGAGCAGGTGGGAAGGGATGGGGTCAAGTGCACAGGTGGTGAGGTGTGATTTGAAAATCAAATGAGTAAGCTCTCCTTCAGTGATGTTGGAGAGGGAGGCTAGTAGGGAAGGACAGAGGTCTGGTATATGGAGTGGTTGGGGTGGTGGAACAGTAAAGGTTTGCCTTGTTTGGGCGATCTTATTTTTGAAGTAGGTGGCAAAGTCCTCGGCAGAGATGAGGGGAGTTGGAGGTGGCAGTGGTGGGCGGAGGAGAGAGTTAAATGTGCTGAACAGTTGTGTTGGGTTGTATGATAATGAAGATACAAGGTTTGCGAAATAGGTCTGTTTAGCAGAGGTGAGGGCTATTTCGAAGGCAAGTGTAGCTTGTTTGAAAGCAGTGAAGTCGTCTGGCAGGCGTGTTTTCTTCCAATGCCGCTCCACGACCCTGGATGATTGTCGAAGTTTTTTGGTGAGATTGTTGTGCCAGGGTTGCCTATTGATTCGTCGCACTTTGCCGTGCGTGAGAGGGGCGACTGAGTCTATGGCAGATGTGAGGGTGGTGTTATAGAAAGCAGTGGCGCTGTCTGTGTCGTGGAGTGAAGATATGAAGGACAGAGGTAGAAGAGAATCTGAAAGTCTGTGAATGTCTAGGTGCGCGAGGTTTCTGCAAGGATGTGACAGTGGCTGAACATAGGGGGCAGGTGAAGAGGACAGGGATGAGAAGGTGAGTAGGTGGTGGTCAGATAGGGGGAGGGGAGAGGTTGTGAAATTAGATAGGGAGCAGAGGCGGGTGAAGATGAGGTCTAATGTATGTCCGTCTGTGTGGGTGGCTGTGGAGGACCACTGAGTAAGTCCAAAGGATGAAGTAAGTGACAGGAGTTTGGAGGCTGCTGGCTGGCAGGTGTCAGTAGGGATATTAAAGTCACCCATGATGATGGTGGGGATGTCAGAGCAGAGAAAGTGAAGAAGCCAGCTGGAGAATTGGTCAATGAAGGCAGTGGCTGAGCCTGGTGGTATGACGGCCATTTGGAGATTAGAGGGAGAGTAGATACGGACCGAGTGGACCTCAAAGGAAGGGATGCAAGTATGAGCGCCATATGCAGAAATATACACACTTACACAACTTGGCATGCTATCAACGAGGCCCTGTCTCCAAATTGTTGTCCTAGTAGCTGTTTTATATTATAAAAATGCCTGCATTGCCTAAGTGTGCTACTGTGAGCAGACTGCATGGCCTGGACGTGCTAACATGGCCTTTTGTGTCTCTGAACTTGTCTCCCATCAATCATATCTGGAAAGTCATTGGTTGGCAATTTCAAAAGGAGCTGCCAGCAGCGGATCTTGATGATTTGCATGTCCAAGTGCATATAGCGTGGCAGAACATCCTCCATACAACCATTACTAACTTTATTGATAGTATACCAAGGTGTGTAAGTGTCTATAAATTCTATGATTTCTATAATTCCACAACTAATAGCATGGTGTCAGGACAGTCCAGCCAATCTAACACACTGTGTTGGGTGTGACTACTATCCAAAGGACCATGACTGAAACGATGTATAGCGCCAAACATATCTATGAAAGCCAGGGTCTGGTAGCCAATTACGTAAAGATTAGAAGTGTTTTTTTTACTCCTATACTGGGACGTTTAGCTTGAGAACAACATATTAGTGATCCACTTGACATGACCTGTAAGACTTTGGAGGCAGTTTAGTAGGGATAATGATGTGACAGGTTCCCTTTAACATTTATATGCTTTTTCTGTGGCATATGTACCATTTACTAGTCAATTAAAGGAAAAGTTGCTGAATAATTTCTGGGTTATGTTTTTGATCATGGTCAGTTGAGGGAACATGGACAATAATGAAACAGAGAGCAAATATCTAAGATCATTAGGGTATTTTCACACAACGTCCCCTTCTGGCTGTCAAACATGTCTGCTTTTCCAACAGAAGATGCCTCACGATTAGCTCCGTTTCTCTGGAGTTTTGTGGAGCTGGAACATCTTATTTTATCATTTTTTGGTTGTTTCTTCATTGTTTTTTCCACTAGTAGTTTTTTTTTTGCTGCACTATTTTCAGCAGTTTCGGGGCGTCATTTTACCTGACACATTTTTTAATTCATTAAACACAGATAAAAATGTCAGCATTTTTTAAGCTCAGAAGGAGGCCTAAGCTTCTTCTGGGCACCTTTTTAACTTTCCCATTGACTTCCAATGTAAAGTATTGAACTTCTTTACAGCAGAAAATGCCAGATGAATATAAGTTAGTTCTTTGGTATGCTTGTCATCTTTGAAAGCAAGAACATGTGAACAACAAGTCATTTTCCCATACAAATTAATAGGAGCATTCTTTTGATCAATTTGTTAGCGCTTTATCTACCATTTATTGAATAGACCCTCTCAAAACACGGTGGTAAAAGGCGCAGTGTAAACATACCCTTAGGACAAACAGAAACTGCCACAAGGTCATTATTGGGATTTGCTAGCAATGTTCTGGAATCTCCCTATGGTACCAGCTAATGGTAGCACATATAGTTTGAATGGATCACAATCACTATATAAATAATGTCTGGTAAAAAATAGGTCAATAAATATCCGCTCTGTCATTCTGCCCAGATCTCGGGTGTAACATTCCAGGCACAGAGCTGTGGGGTTTTATCGTAATATGTATTGGAATTCATTGTACTGGGAATATTACACTGTCATTATCTTACATTCCTTCCTAACATTACAAAGTGAACTGATCTCAGTGCCGGCATGAAAGGTGCTGACAGGTTATAAACCAGACTGATTTCTGTGCACCCCATTAGGTGGGAAGACCTCTCCGCTCCGCCACGTCAGAGATGCTCTAAGTAGATGTCCTTGATTTGTTCATCTGCAGAATCGAGTATTTCTGTGATTTGCGTGTTTATACAGCACCTTATTCACAAGCTGCAGGTCTGTAGATGCTACTTATGAGAAACAGGAAAAAAGACCATAAATGCCTAAACTGCCTTAAGTCCGTGTGCGCTTTATACTCATGAGATAAATGACGTCAGAGCCATTCATCATGTTTCGTAACGCTGCTAGATGCTTCTGAACACTCACACTTTACCTGCACATGTACGCAAAACACATTTGTGCAACATTTCTAAACAACTTTTTCACATATACAATCCCAACGACCCAAAGAATAGCTAAGTACAGTCTGGTGAAAATCGTAATGGCATGCTGCACACATCACATCCTTTTATAAAAGGAGAAAAATGAGTGGGACTGCATCTGCGCACTACAAGGCACTGCTTTTAGGGGCTCATTCTAACAAGAGGTCTACCCCGAAGTCATGCCACGTGGCTGGCGCAATTTACTTTGAATTTAGAGGTTGTTCACCTTTAGGACATTACTTTTTTACTATTTTTGCCGTTGGGTTTCCTTAAAAATTTTGCATCATTTTGCTTTTATAGGCTCTTTGCTTCCGTCGTTAATCAGCTGGGAGGAGCTCAGAAAAAAATAGATAAAAGAGTAAGCTCCCCACAGTTTACAGACTGTTAGATCCTCAGTTACGCCATTTTACCGCTAGCAATAGACAGTGCAACACAGAGGCTAAAGGCAACAAATGGTATAAAATGTATAATAAAACCCAATTCACCAAAAATATCTTTAGGCTCATTTACATGCATATAAGTAAAAAAAAGATTGTCCCCCAAATGTGGACAACCCCTTTAACAGAAAAATCTTGCATAATAAAGTGAAACTGCACCACCCGTATCATTTGTCTTCTGTTCTCCCTTTCCCCAGTGATCCATAAAATATGGGCCCACAGATACCAAATCAATCGGACATTGTGTGTAGAATACGGCATAGTGTTGGGATTATGTTATCACTCTAGGTGTCCACCAACAGCATACAGTGGGTCCTAAGATGGAGAACAGGAAGAGAGCTCTGATTCTGATTTTTCTGCTTGAGGTCCAGATATTTTTGATGGCAACTCTGAAGGTAAAAGTCACTCCAAAGTGCACTATAAAGTATATAAACAACAGATATTTTATAACCATAATATTTGCATTTTTAATCTTATCTACTAGAATAGCAAATCTTTCCTGCACTGACGCCTCATTTCGTTATTATGTAGCGTCCTGTAAAATTCCCTTCTGTCAAATTCCACACTTGTTAAACTGCCAGTCCGGGCCTCGGCATCTCCTATTGATTGGGTTGGAAGTTCAACAAGTGTTTTAATTACATTTTCTCCTTTTGGTTTTCGTCAAGCCTAATAAAAACTAGACTTGGCCATTATGAACTGCAACTGGAAATAATGAGAAAAGGCATTTTTTTCTATGTCAAACATGACTTCTTCAGCAGTTGTTAAATATATGATTCTGTTCCTTACATGGCTCAGAAAGCTTAAGTTAAAAGGACGCGGCGCACTTTGATTCTGTACAGATAGATACTTGAACCGTCTGAATGTCACATGCTTACAATATATCATGAGAATTACTTTGAATGTTAATATTTATCATCATGCATCTTTTTACCAAATCCTTGCTGGAGCCTAATATATTTGTGAAGAGACATTTCTAATCTGGATTTACATCATCTTGGAAATAGTGTATTGAGAAATTCATTTCAACGTTATCTTGCAAGTCCTAGAATGTTATTATACAGCAGAATTAAAGAGTACATGGCATTCAATTCCAGAAATATGATATCTAAGATATGAGTTCCTATGGCGTTACCAAGGCTGCTGCAAAGGTCCAAGGGGTCTCTTGTGTGCTCCATATGTCTCCCTCCCAACAAGGAGACAAAAAGAAGGTTTTCACTCAGATTCCAACAGCCATTGGTCTCTGTATATACATCTTTACTGTACTCTACATGCATTCATTCATATCAGCCTATCAATTGCATTTAAAGCAACCGACGTTTAGGATGAGTATATAACTGTGTATTAAGTCTCTATTGACTGATAGATCATGTACACGCACAAAGAACGGTCAATCTAGGGAACTGGGACGAATGCGAGCTGAAACTGCTGGGGACTTGCCTCTTGGACTCGTCATCCTACTTGTATCATACTCAGCCACAATTCAAAGTAGTTTTGTGAAACACTGCAGTATTTTAGAATTAAATATATTGAAAAATGAAGCTTTGAATCATGCTGTCCTTGGTTCGGGCAGCTGTTATGGCTCACCTGATGAAGTTTTATTTACGGCAGAGCAAAGTGTGCAAACAGCACCTTGATGTAGATGAGATGGTTGTGCAAATGACACATGGTAGCAGCAAAATTGAGTAACAAATCAGGCAGCTTTAGATAGCAGAGTTTAATGTGTGGATAGCACTCAGGAGCACCAGAGCTGAGTAGACTATTAGCGCCCTTGTAGTAGAAGAGCTGAATATGTGGATAGCATTCATGGACATCAAAGTTGAGTAAACAATCAGGCACCTTGCAGATAGCACTCATAAACAGGAGAGCTGTGTAGACAATCACCTTGTTTTAGCAGAGCTGGATGTGCAAATCACACTCAGGAACTAGAGTGCCCAGTAGAGAATCAGACACCTTGCATTAGCAGAGCTGAATGTGTGGAAAGCACACAGGGAAAGCAGATCTGAGTAGGCAATCAGGCACCTCGTAGTAGGAGAGATGGATATGTGGCTAATACTCCGGAACAGCTGAGCTAAGTACATAATTAGGCACCTGGTTGAAGCAAAGCCAAGTAGGATGTGTGGCTAGACTATTGGTAAACATTTGGTAGCAGTGTGAGCTTGCTACCTCACTGCTCAGGCAGCACACAGCTGTAAAGGTCGGCCAGGGCAGTAGTCGTGGCTGAGTATTTCGGGCATAGTATACCCTGGTCTCCCTCCACATAAAATAGGTGCTTCTTATTCTGCATTCTACAATCAGTACTCACTGTGCTGACAGTGTCCCCTTTGCTGCGCTGGTATACTGCTGCTTCTGGATCCCAATGAATGGAGACACAGTCCAGGGCAACTCTTAACTCAACAATTGTATTCACTTCAGGACACAGCACATCCAACCAAGTAGTTTTCAGCATTTCCATCACAGTACAAACAGCACATCACGCGCATCCCAGACGGCCCCTCAGCGTCCTCCCTGTACAAGCGTCACTACGGTGAAGCGTTCTCCTTCCCGTTTCGCCCCAGACATAAGAGATTCAGCCCACGAAGCAATCCACATTTGGAGCGACCTGCCCATACACTTTTACGGTGACCTTTATGCCTTCCTCTGCTTTTTTCCTTCTTCTCTCTCTACTCTGGGACTTGCTGTACTTTGCTCTTCCCTGTGTACCCTGGATGGCTGGGCACACATTTGAACGTTGCAGGGTTGTTGGGCAGCCCGGGCCTATAGCCCACCCGAGCACCTAAGAAACTCCCTGGCCCCCAATGAACTAACTCAGGAAGACCTTCCTATATTACTCCCCAGCTAACCCCTCCTACAGTTAACTATATACATTATGGCCTGTCCTAATGAGCTCTATGCCCCCATTTAATGGCCAATCTAAGTACTCTACTGTCCCTATATGGTGCAGAAATATTATGACATTACATTATACTTATTCATATACATATCACAACAGACATTAGTAACGTACATAAGGGGTTAAGAAAATACATCATTCTTTGTAACCCCTTACACAGCCATCTAAGCCAGCCGTAAAAGACCTTGGATGATGACTTCAGGGATGTGCTCTGGGTCACCATAATTACCAAACACGCACTAGCACAGAGGCAGGCAGTCATCAGGGAAGGAGGGAGCAGAGCTCAGTGCCAGAACTGGAACAGGTAAGTAACAGCAGCACAAGTTTCCTTTAATAGTGTCTGGCTACATATGAAGCTACTAGCACTGCCACTCCATTTATTCTCTATAGGATTTAGGGAAATGGCCAAGTATTCTGGTGATTGGTGGAGCTCTCTGAGCTAGACCTCCTAATGATCACACATTTATCACATATTCATGGGTAATATGAGACAACACGGACCCTCAGTGGTTAGCGTAGCACTGCAGCCTTGCAGCGCTGGGGTCCTGTGTTTAAATCCCACCAAGGACAACATCTGCAAGGAGTTTATATGTCCTCCCCGTGTTTGTGTGGGTTTCCTCTGGGTACTCCGGTTTCCTCCCACACTCCAAAACATACTGATAGGGAATTGTGAGCACCAATGGGGACAGTAATGATGTCTGTAAAGCGCTGTGGAATATGATGGTGCTATATAAACAAAGCATAATAAATAATATGATTGGTGGGAATACCGTGTAATTCATTATCCTAGCCATTACCTGGATGAAGTTATAAGGACATATCCAACCCCTTTGAATTCTGTACTGGGAGGTGAGTATGTTACTGACCTGGTGTCTGCAGGAACATCTGCAAAGTATCACAGATATATTGATAATTGCACAATACCTGCCAGCCATGCATAAGGCCTGGCAAACAGCTGATGGATGGGTGCTACGTCTCCAGATGCGGAGGTGAGATGCTCTGGATAGCTCTTTTAAGATTTTAGCAGAGCATTTTTAGTTGACTGAAAAACAAAACTACTTTTAGTATTATTTTTCCTGTACTTTAATAAATACCAGAAGTCAAATAAAATATAAAATTAATGAGAACAATATAATGTGGGAAGACATGCATTTTATTAATTCACAAGTTTAATATAAACGAGAAAGAATGTCAGTAGAATTTCCTTCCAGCTATATAAAAATTAATATCCAAAAATTATCATCCTATACAGTTTTTCACAGTTTAAGGATTATTTCTGAGATTACGCTGACAAACAATTTACAGCATGTCTTCTGTTGACAATCTGTTTGTCTGGTTTCATTGGTCTATGGAAGACTGCGGTTGCAAATCTTTATGGACTTGTAAATCAGTTTAGTCGTAAAATATGGTGTTTTACCTTAAATGGCTTCTGGGATTCTACGCTCATATATCATTTGCTTTAGCTTGGGTCATTATTCTCTGGCTCGTTCAAAATCTTCATTTTTTTAAACTTTATATTAGTTTCTAAATAATGTATTAATTTTGCCACCTAATGAGTAATTATAAACTAATGCAGTAGACTTTATTGCAAAAAATGAGATATCAGGTTTCTTGGATCATGTGCATGGACCTCGTAGATCTCCTACTAATCTAGACTATATGTGTTACTGTATAGTGCCTTCACATAGCACCATATTACAGAGGTAAAAGCAATGCATCCAGTGGGGATATCTCTAGTATAGCTTAAGATGGGGCCATATGCAACAGAAAAAAAACTCCATATACTGTATGTGAAATTGAAAGCATGTGGAGCTGCAGGATGACTGCACAAACTTCTATGGGTGCCATATTACGGCTCCATAAAACTTGGAACTCGCTCACATGACACTGTTATCTCTGTTTGTAAAATCCTTATAGCTTAACTTATTGTTATATACAGTATATATTATATTATATGTTATATATATTATAGTGCCAAAATACAACTTAAAGCCCCCATACACATTAGACTAATGTGTGGATCACCTGTCAGTATCATCGAGTTTGGCTAACACTCTATGGTGTATGGGGACACTGGCCAACCGATCCTCGGGGGAAATGTCAATAAGACTTGTCCATTTTTGAACTGCTAATTGCTCTATTCTCCCAGAGATAAGCCAATGGCAGAGACGTCTGTCCGTGGTTTTCTCATACAGAACACAGAAACGCTTGGCCGAGCGAGCTCTCCTCTGTATGGAAGAGATGGCTGCCGGATGAATGATTGGTCGAAGCATCGTTCAGCCTATAGCCATCTAATGTGTATGGATTACTTTAGACGAAATTTACACTTGTGTCAGAGCCTCTGTTAGGAGACTACATAATGTGTCCTCCCATTTTCATCAAAAGACAAAGCACAATAGTACAGAAACAAAGAACTCTAAGCGTTATCATGAACCCAGCCTTACAGTTGTGACTGGTGGGGTGTACTACAGCATCAGCATAATGTCACTATGCTACTAGGGAGGTGGAAAGTTCACTAAGTTCTCATGCGCTACACAGGTAGGCATCAAGATAGGCGTTGTTCACTACCGTCTTGATGAGGGGGCATGTTGGAGTCATATACTCTTGACTTATTAACCACATCTGAAAAGTGATGTGCGCCTCTATGCACCTCGCCATAACCCTTACTCCTTTTTACATCACACCCTCATTGCGCCCTTATCGCTTCTCAGCTCCTGCCATTTTGTCATGGCTGGCGAAACTGACATGAAAATGTCAAAAATCGCCAAATTTGTACACAACTTTGAGCTGCTCAAAAAATTTGACAACTTATCAGCGTTTTACTCCAGATGTCTGGCAAAAACTCTTTGATGAATTTTGGCCACAACAATGACCACAAGTACTCTGAATGTTCATTTGGTGCTTGCTACATCCATTAATGTTTTTCTGCATTTTTCTCTATACTCTGCTGTCTTTGTCTTGCAGTTCTTCATGTTGTTATGTAATTGTTCATGCAATTTAAAAAAAAGCCTCAATTCTATCTCATTAATGTTTGGGATCTGCCCGCTTTTAAATTAAATTCAGTTTTTCTTTTTTAATACATTTGCAAAAATTTTTACATTTCTGTTTTTTGTCAGTCAAGATGGGGTGCAGAGTGTACATTAATGAGTAAAAAAATAACTTTTTTTGCATTTACCAAATGGCTGCAATGAAACAAAGAGTGAAACATTTAAAGGGGTCTGAATACTTTCCATAACCACTGTATAACCCCAAGTGATTGTTTATAGGGTTACAAGTTCATGCATCTGCTTTTTTATCCTTATTATATTAGGATTCGTCCTCTGATTTTTTGTATTTTTTACTGTAATGGGCAAAACACTACTTATTAAATATACCTTACCCTGCATGTCACCCTCGTTAAAGAGATACAAAAGTGTACTGTATATACACATTCAGCCATTGTTTTCTAAGTAAATGACAATTACTAATATATTGCTGTGGCCATTTACTAAAGAAATGTCTCAGCAGTGCAATCCTGGAATGTTACTTACTGCCCCAAGCCAATCACATGTGAATATGTGCAGATGTGCCTGACTTTTCGCAGTAATTCAGCAACCTCTGAACCGGAGACAGGCCACCCAGGAGGTGATCTTGACATGGAGAATTATTGGGAAGTAAACGAGATGATGGCTCTAAAGGCTTATACACTTCTACACATAATCTTCATGTTATCTCTCCAGTTCCATTTATGGAGAAACTCCCAAGTTTACTGTCAGTAGCTGTCACAGAGCTCATAAAACAGCTGGCACCAGGATTTACCTCCTCACTGACAGTTTGACAAGAGGAGCACTGTTAGGGATTGCTCAACATTTGTTAATTTTAGAGTTAAAATAGTTTATTTTCTTGTTTTATTGTTTTACGGTAGATGAAGATGTACTGTAATGTCTGTTATGGTCTATTGGTGGCGTTTGCAGAGTTACTATTCCTTCACAGCTCATCGTTATTCTAGTCTTACCTATTCAGGAATTACTTTTCTTTCTGAAATATTTTCTAGTCTACTGGAAGAAATGTGAGACTAGTGGAATAATTACCACCAGACACATTCTAATTGCTAAGAGATCTGCAAGTGTACCACAAGATCAGTGAGGTCTGCAATGGCTGAGAGCAGGACAGTACGCCACTGGTTAGGTTGGTGATATTTCAGCATTAATCTCATCATCCTGTAATTATGTCCCCCATCCTGTAATAATCTCCCCCATCCTGTAATAATGTCTTCCATCCCGGCCTCATTCCAATAATAATGTCCCCATCCTATAATAATGTCCTTCTTCCTGGCACTTATCTTGTAGTAATGTCCCTGTCTTGAGCCCTATTCTGTAATAATTCCTCCCATCCTGATTCCTATCCTTTAATAATGTCCTCCATACTGGTCCCCATGCGGTAATAATGAATAATGTCCCCAACCTGTAATAATAACATAGTAACATAATTAGTAAGGCAGAAAAAAGACATTTGTCCATCCAGTTCAGCCTATATTCCATCAGAATAAATCCCCAGATCTACGTCCTTGTAAAGAACATAATAACTGTAAGATACAATATTGTTACGCTCCAGGAAGACATCCAGGCCTCTCTTGAACCCCATCGACTGAGTTTGCCATCAGCACCTCCTCAGGCAAGGAATTCCAGATTCTCACTGCCCTAACAGTAAAGAATCCTCTTCAATGTTGGTGGAAAAACCTTCTCTCCTCCAGACGCAGAGAATGCCCCCTTGTGACCGTCACCTTCCTTGGTATAAACAGATCCTCGGAGAGATATTTGTATTGTCCCCCTGTATACTTATGCATGGTTATTAGATCTTCTCTCAAGGCACTGTCACACTTAGCGATCGCACTAGCGATCACGACAATGACACGACCTGGCGAGATCATTGGTGCGATCTCTATATGATTGCTAGTTAGCTTCCAAACATAAAGATCTCATCAGAGATCAGCGATCTGTATAACGACCTTTGCGGTCGTTGGGAAAACCTAGTCCCACCTGCGACGCTGGTAAAGTCGTTCATAAAGGGTGTCACACTCAGCGATTCAGGCTCACCAGCGGGACACCAACAACCAAAAAACGTCTCAGAACGTTCATAAGCGATCAACGACATCTCAGCAGGGTCCACATCGCAGCTACATGTCACACACAGCTGCGTCGCTAACGAGATCGCTACTGCGTCATAAAATCGGTGACTCTTTAGCAATCTCGTTAGCGATCTCGCTTAGTGTGACAGTACCTTTAGTCATCTTTTTTTCCAGACTAAATAATCCTAATTTTGCTAATCTCTCTGTGTATTGTAGTTCCCCCATCCCCTTTATTAATTTTGTTGCCCTCCTTTGTACTCGCTCTAGTTATATCCTTCCTGAGCACCGGTGCCCAAAACTGTACACAGTACTCCATGTGCAGTCTAACCAGGGATTTGTACAGAGGCAGTATAATGCTCTCATCATGTGTATCCAGACCTCTTTTAATGCACCCCATGATCCTGTTTGCCTTGGCAGCCGCTGCCGGGCACAGGCTGCTCCAGGTAAGTTTATCATTAACTAGGATCCCCAAGTCCTTCTCCATGTCAGATTTACCCAGTGGTTTCCTGTTCAGTGTGTAATGATGATATTGAGTCCTTCTTCCCATGTGTGATGTCCTTCTTCTTGACTTATCGTGTAGCAATGTCCCCGTCCTGGGTCCCATCCTGTAATAATGTCCTCTGTGCTAGCCCTGTCCGGTAATAATGTTCACCATCCAGTAATAATGTTCTTCGTCCTGGCACTTATCTTGTAGTATTGTCCCCGTCCTGAGCCCTATCCTGTAATAATGCCCCCATCCTGGGTTCTTTTTGTTTAATAATGTCCCCTATCCTGGTCCTTATCCATTAATAATGCCCTCCTTTTGGCTCCATCCTGTAATAACTGCCCCATCCTTATCTAATAATGTCTCTCAGCCTGGCCCCCCATCCTGTAATAATGTCCCCCCATCCTGACCCTCATCCTTTAATACTGTCCTCCATCTTGTAATTATGGGGGTGGGCAGTTCATGGCAGTGACGTCATGTGCCTTTCGTGATGGGCACAGAGACGTCAAGCTGCTGGCGTCGGATAGGCCGGCAGCCGCTATAGCTATTGTGATACAAGAAAGAAGCTGGTGCTTCTATGCGCTGCAATATATCTCACCAGAGAATGTCTGAGAATGCACAATCAGCTGAAAGCGGAGCTGGTGTCAGCAGACCCCCAGTCTCAACAGTCCTGGTCATGCTTGTACCCTCTCTGCGACCATGAACGCTACGCCGGTGCGACTAATTGGCCAGCTATAAGTATGGATTATGCCTGTTGTAGAGATCATGCCTGTTTTATTGCAAATTATTAATTACTGTTCACCAAAATCATTTTTCTCACTTTATGTGCACATTTTATTCAGTTCCCAATCTCTTTTCTTAAAAGACTCAGATTTTTTACTTTTTTTTCTGAAGAGTGGGGGATTTGGTGGAATCAGTAAGTTATCAATTAATCTTCCATTTAATGTTGGCTGCATTTCATATGTACCTGCTATAGAAATATACTGGTGTGGATGAATTTTGTATATAATGTTTATTTTCTTCCTTCTTCTGATCTCATCTCAACTGAATTATGACCATGAAGCTCAACTCAGCTTTCTTGTGGTCATAAATTAGCTGTCAGGCGCATAGAGAATGGAAGATAAGATCTACAAGCTTACTGACAAATTCTTAGTTTACTCATTCTGAAGCCAGCAATAAACAGTTCAACAAGGAGCCTATGAAAGGTAAATGGTGCAACATTTTTAATGACACCAAAATGTAAAAATAATTTTATGCCAACAATACATGCACTTAATTAAAAAAAGGCCCTCAAAGGTGTCCATGTCCATTAGTAATACTGCACATGTGTAATGTGTGCTAAAGGCAGGCTGCTACAGGGGTAGAAACAACATTTTTAATAAAATACTGTATATTTTCATATCAGTTTACATTCTTTCTTTTCTTTTTTTTTTTTAGATTCTGACATGAGCATGCGGACACTCAGCACGCCAAGTCCTGCACTAATATGCCCCAAAAACCTGCATAGCTTTCAAAATGGGAGAGGATCATCAACTTCATCATCTTCCATCACCGGAGAGACTGTTGCTATAGTCCATTCACCGCCTCCCACACGACTCACTCATCCACTGATACGCCTTGCCTCGAAGCATCAAAAAGAACAGGCAAACATCGACCGGTTGCCAGATCAATGTATAATTCAGATTTTCTCATATCTACCTACAAACCAACTTTGCCGGTGTGCTCGAGTTTGCCGACGCTGGTATAACCTAGCCTGGGACCCTCGGTTATGGAGGACTATTCGACTGACTGGTGAAACATTAAGCGTGGACAGGGCTTTAAAAGTGTTGACACGTAGACTTTGCCAGGATACCCCCAACGTCTGTCTCATGTTGGAGACGGTAATTGTTAGTGGCTGCAGGCGGCTCACCGATAGAGGACTCTACACTATTGCCCAGTGCTGTCCCGAACTGAGGAGACTCGAAGTTTCCAATTGTTATAACATCTCTAATGAGGCCGTGTTTGACGTGGTCTCATTATGTCCAAACTTGGAGCATCTGGATGTGTCAGGTATTGTACTACTAATGGGTCTTTCTTTTCCATTTTGTAACTCTATACAGGGTTGCCACTAGCAATTTCAGGCCCCAAACTGGCAAAATTTTTGGGCCCCATTGAGACTCCGCCTAGGCTCCACCCCAGCTCTGTCTCCACCCCTCGAAACTTCCACAGTCCCACGCTTGGAAAATCTCCTCTTCTGCACCACGTCCACACCAATCACACATTAACAGTTCCCATAGAATACTAGATCACATACATAGCCAGCAGCTCTTGTTTTGGCCAAAAGATTTTCCAAGCCGCCACCATGACAAGGTAGACTCTTTTGGCAGCGTCCTACTCTACTCTAACCATTTAAACATTCCTTAAAATATCTAACACTCTTTTTAGGTATATTTTTCTTTATTTTTCTTTAAGGAAATGAGTCACATACATTTTTTTAAAATAACTAATAATACCACATACAAGGGACAAATAGCTTCACACCATGATTAGACCACATATTACCACCACATAGTGACCGAATAATACCACATACAAGGGACAAATACCATCAAACCGTGACCAGACCACATATTACCACCTTATAGTGACCCAATAACACCACATGCAATGAGCAAATACCGTTACACCATGACCAGACCACATAGAACCACCACATAATAACTGATTAATACCAGATACGAAGAACAAATACCGCCACATCATGACCAGACCACATATTACCACCACAGAGTGACCGAATACTACAATACTGATCATTAATAAAAAAAACACAATACTAACTGCCATACAGGAGCTCTGTATATACTGTCAGTGTGCAGGTAATACAGTGATCACCAGTGATATTATACATAGGAGCTCTGTATATAGTGTCAGTGTACAGGTAATACAGGAATCATCGGTGACATTATACACAGGAGATCTGTATATAGGGTCAGTGTACAGATAATACAGTGATCACCAGAGACATTATACAC
>VIAB01014718.1:33461-44189 GCA_009801035.1 Oophaga pumilio | reverse complement strand
ATGTAAAGGATTTAAGTTCTATGCATGACCAAAAGAAAAGGAGGACGCTAGTTTTCCAGATTGTGAGATGAATTGTATAGGTAGCAACCTAGGGACACAAAGAAGTAAAAACAGTGTGGTGAATGTAGCGCTGAGAACACACGTAGGAACCACTGTGTGGAGATAACAGATTGACTTGTAAGAGGTGTGGGTGGATGTTGGACTGAGAAAGGTCTTGCGCTTTTATTTTTCCAAGTTCTCTATCCTAATGTTATACATCAACATACTTGCTAAGGTAGTTAGTAGTGGTGAGTAAATTTGTTCGAAAAAAGTCCCCAAACATAAAATCGGCACAGATATGGCACATTCTGATTTGTGTTCGGAAACACAAGCAAAATTTTATAAAATACTAAAGTATTTTGAGCACTTTGGCTATGATAATGGTGGTATATGATAAGCATGGGGTACGTGTTTGATGAAGGAAGGAGGTTGGCAGAGCTCAGAGGAGGGACGTGCTTGTAAACTTTTTTTTTTCTTATAACTTTATGTGTGCACATTGCGGCTAGCCAATCAGGGTGCAGGAAACATCCACAATGTCCTGACACAATGACTTGTGTAACTGGCTGTTGAAATGACATGTCCCTCTCCATATACATATGTTAGAATCTATTCAGTTTGACCATCCGCCATCTTGTTGTGGCTTCTGGCTGCTGGTCTTTTTCCCCTGGTATTGGGCTTGTCATTGGTCAGGTGATTGTATCACACTTTATTACCCTGCACCTGCCTCCCAGTCCTTGCTGGACATCAGTGTTAATCAGTTTGAGTTTTGGCTAGGAGCCTTGAGAGCGTTGTGCTATACTTTGTGCAGTTCTGGGAACTCTAGTTCTGCTTGAGTAGTCTTTTTGTTTTTTCCTTTTGTTTCTGCAGCTTCCTTTTTTTCACAGCTAGGAGTTTACCAGTGTTTTGTTCCCAGTCACTAGATCTTTCAGGGATCCCCTTCCCCCACCTTCAAGTCTTCGCTTGAGTCTAGACTAGGATCGTCGGTGGGTCTATTCGCAAGGAATAGGTCGCCCACTCCATCGTAGGGATCGAGTCTAGTCCTAGTGCAGGGTCAGATTCCCCCCTGCTCTATTCCTGAGTTGCAGACCCATAACAACAGAGCGGACATCTTCCTTTAGCACCTTTTTAACAATGTAACAGAGCAGAGAGACTGCCCCTGACGTTGAGATTATTTTCTGATAGATTTTAGCTAGTTAGATAGGTGTTTTTTTTCTAAGTCAGATAGTTTAGATAGATAGTGTCCTGTGCGGCTATGAAATCGACCTTCCAGCAGATTTTTTTTTTGTTCCATTACTGAGGTCCACAGACAAAGACAGGAAGGCACATTTTATAGATGTGTTTTGTGCACTGCTTCTATTGTGCTCCATGCATGAGTAGACCTTTTTAAATCTTAATTTTTCACTTGCTAAATGTGATACACAAGGCATATGTCACCTTGTCATTTAGTGGTGTGGTGACATTATCCTGTGATTTAAGCTGTTGGCCAGGACAAAAAAATGTTTTTGGCAGTTACTACCGTGATTCAGCATGCCATATCTCACCTTGTTATTTTGTGGAGGTGAAATTCAACTGTCTGCAGAGCTCATGTACATTCAAAAAAATATATATTTTTTCTGTTGCTAAATGTGATAGAGCCCATCATATTCCATGTTGTAATTTTGTGGCAAAGAAATTAAGCTGTCTCCAGAGCTCATGCACATTAAAAAATGTTTTTTTTTTTCTGTTGCTAAACATGATACATTCCGCCATATCCCACATTGTAATTTTGTGGCTGTTAAATTGTTCTGTGTGTAGAGCTGTTGCACAGTAAAAAAAAAATTGGAAGAGGGGGCAGTAGCTAACGTTATTCAGCACACCATACATAACCTTCTCATTTAGGGTCGGTGAAATTCAACTGTCTGCATAGCTCATGCAGATTAAACAACAAAAAAATTTTCTGTTGCTAAACATGATACAGCGCGCCATATTCTACCCACGCTGTAATTTTGGGCCGGTGAAATTTTTCTGTGTGTAGAGCTGTTGCATTGTAAAAAAAAATAGGCTAGATCCAAATTTGAAATTGTTTGGAGCATATCTTCTAGGTTATACAGGCCTCATCCACACAAAAAACAAATTGGTTCAGTTACTAACATAACATGCCTCATTCAAAGCCTCCAAAAATTTCTTCTGTTACTAACGCCATGCAGTAAGTTAGATCTCACTTTGAAATTGCTTGGAGCATCTAGTCTATTTTATACAGGCCTTATTCACATAAAATAAAAATTTTAAGTTACTAACGTTCTCCAGTAGGAGAGATCTCACTTTGAAATTGTTTGGAGCATCTAGTCTGTTATACAAGCCTCATCCACACACAAAAAAAAGTCTTCTCTTACTAAAGTAATGCAGTATGGGAGATATCATTTTGAAATTGTTTGGAGCATACTGTATCTTCTTTGTCATACAGGCCTCATCCACACACAAAAAATTATTTATTTTCTTACTAACGTCATACAGTAGGGAAGATCTCACTTTGAATTTGTTTGGAGCATATCTTCTTTGTCATACAGGCCTCATCCACATTCAAACAATTCTTTCTTCTGTGACTAGTGCAATTCAGCATGCTATATTTCACCTTGTCATTTAGTGCCGCTGAAATTCAGCTGTGTGCAGAGCTGGTATAGAGTAAAAAATCTATTTTTTGGTTGCTAATACTGTGCTCCTACCACACTATCTGAGCAACATGACTGGGAAAAAGCGAGGTCATAATGGAAGGAAATTAGACTTAGCGTTCAAGGTGTATGTGTGGTAGGTGATCATGTTTGTGAAAGCACTAGTGAACCAACAACGTCACGCCATATACAAAGACAACTGACAACTTCTGTTACTGGACTGGCTACCCCACTACCTTTCTTTGTTAGATGCACAGCAGCATGCCTTGTTGATGAGGGCCAGAAAGAGCATGTGCATGATGGGATGGTAAGTGTAGCTTCAAGTGGCCTCTCCTTGACTTCTAGAAATAGAAAAATATCCAGCGTGTTGAATAAAATTCAGAAGTCTTTATTGAAGAATTAAAAAGTCACACCAGTGTACATGGGCAGAAAAAATGTGCAAATCTAGGCATACATGTTTCGGAATTTAATCCTTATTCATTGCAATGGTGTTAGGGTCTGTGGAACTCACCAGATAAATATAAATAGTGGGTGCGTTCGCAGCCCGGGGTCCACCGTGCAGGCAGAGCCTGCTGCTAGTAAGATGGCGGGCGAACTCTGTTACTTCACAGAGTCGCAAATATAAATACTGTGGCACTATATGGCGGTATAAGCGAACTCTGTTACACCACAGAGTCGCTAAGGTAGAGACGCAGAGATAGGTACTGTGTCCTGTTAACTCCACAGGGATACACAGATAACTGCTGTGCGGATAGCAGTTCGTGGTCAGAAAGCAATCAAGCAATCTCCTCACCGGAGAAGCCGGTATTCTAGGGGTTTATTTCAGCCAAGCCCTAACCACGTGCACACAAATCTCCTCACCGGAGGTGCTGGTATTCTAGGGGCTTACTTCAGCCGAGCCCTAACCACATGCATGCATGATCACATTGGTGCAAAGCACATAATGAAATTGACACTAGCGCATGGCCGTGCGGCTGTGCAACCCTTTTATAGCAGCAGCAACTGCAAGACCTTCCTGGAAGAACCAATGGAAGCCTGCCCCAGAACTCAAGCTGGTTCAGGACCTTCCAGGAGAACCAATGGGAGTCACTGCAGTAGCTGAGCATGTGACCCCTGATCTCCTATGAGAGATCTTACCCTGGGCATGCTGAGAAAGGGAAGCACAGGACTTAGTCCCAACTGAGTCTGCTTGCCGCTGACCTGCACTAGTTACAATAGCAGGACCTGGCGTGGCAGCAGTCATCCTCTGCACAGCACTAGACTGAGCGAGACGCTGGGACCGACGTCTCTGCTGAGCAGGTTCCACTGTGGCCGGAGACGGATGGGAGACCGCAGCGGGGATAGCTCGAGATTCCCCCCTTGTGCAGGAGCGGGAACTCGACCCCTAACAAATGGTTTCCTAACTGCGGCACTGCAGGTTTCCCTGCGTGGCATCTACTGAGAATGTGAGCTGATACTTTTCTCTCCTTCACCTCAACATCACACCCAGTACAGTCCATAGAAGTGGCACCCCAATTAACCTTGCTTCCCCCCCCCGGTAACAACTCTCCCACTGCCCAACTGACTGTAGGGAACCACAGATGAGTGAGTCTGCAGAGCTGTTCACACATTCTATGCCATGGGCATCAAAAGTGTACTCAAAAGCTTCATAGGGTCAAGAACAGGAAATCATCTGCATCAATACCCAAATTTTTTTAGCATGGATCCGGGGTAGGAAGAAGTATGATCTAAGCAACATCCTGACTCTCATCACCAGATGTTAACCCCCATGGGGGGAGGTGATCCTGATGAGACTCAGATATCTAGAGCTCACGTGGACTGCACTGTGCTGTCAGGGGAGGAAGTGGAGGAGGATGACTCTAAGGGTGAGGAATGTGAAAACACAGAGGATGATAATGAGGTGGTAGATCCCAGTTGGCGCGAACACAGAGGCACACAGCTGAGTAGGTCATCTGAGGAGGTGAATGAGGAGGAAGATGAGGAGGTTACGTTGCGTCATACGGCGCAGACACATAGTGATACAGATACGACGAGCAATGCATCCTCATCCACAGATGTGGCCAGCAGCATTCTCAAGTCTGCAGCTCACAGGAACGGCAAGGGTTGCCTAGCCTGGGCATTTTTTGACACCGCAAACAATGAGCCTACTCAAGTAATCTGCCAACTTTTCAAAAAAACTGAGTAGGGGGAAAAAGTGCATGAATGAACCTTCACATGCGCAATCAACATGCGTTACAACCATCAGCCGCCCATCAATCATATCTGCTGCTTCTTCCTCCTCCTCTATTACCGTGCCCAGAATTGTGACGCAGGTCTCCGACAGCAGAACCTCAGGTTCTTTACCTTCTCCAGTCAGACTGAGTGAGAGCCTGTCAGCTGTAATGGAAGTTGGCATACCTGCTGTTTTTGACCGGTATCAGAGAGCGAGCACACCACAACTTTATCAATCCACCGTAACATCTCTTCCTGCACCTCCCTTACGATCCAGCAGTTTATCCGGTTCACCTTAATCCGCCCTCTCTCAGAACTGTAGCCAGCCCATGGTCCCACAGTTGTGGTCACGTAAAATAATATATCCTCCTACACATGATAAAAGTTTCCGAAAGCTGATGACCGTTGCAGTCCCCCAGTATCAGTTGCCCAGTCGCCATTACTTCTCTAAAAAAGATGTGCCTGTGCTACACCAGCATGTCACAGACAACATCACCAGTTCCCTGAAAAATCCTATGTCTGCCAGGGTCCATTTCACCACAGACACTTGGATAAGTAAGAATGGTCAAGAGAATTACATTTCACTAACTGGGCACTGGGTAACTGGTGGCTGTGGGGGCAGGCGGGGAAGGTGCTGCCCCACAAGTCTTGGAATCCTCAAGGCTTGCAGGATAAATCTCTATATTTCACACTTCCTCCACTGCTTCTGCCTCCTCCTCTACCTCCTGTAGGGCCTCCACCTGCACCCTCAACCTCTGCCTTAATGAGACATGAGTTCCAATAGTGCCGACCTAATCCCCACCAACTCCGTTTTGTGTTGTGAATGTGTTAGAAATGAGTTCTGAGCAGAAGCTCCCTCTGGTGGTTGCAGACAGTGCTGAACCATTTAGTGAAGATTGGCAATCAGGAGTTACAGACTGGTCCTATATAAGGGAGGTTCCCTCCCATCAGGGTTGCCGGTGATCAATTGTTCTTGTCTCAACTGTGGTTCCTGGTTCACTTGGAAGCTTGCTGAATCTTGCCTCTTTTCCTGCTCTCAGATAAGACATTTTCTGTTTTTATTTTTGTGCTTGCTTTTTGCATTGTTTCCTGCACTTTTGTGGAGGTCAGCCAGGTCCCCTCCAGGGGCTTGTGCTCCTCTCAGTTTGTCTGAGCCACTGTTGTTTGTTCATTTGCCTTTTCCAGTTTTTCTTCAGTGGCTGCGGCTTAGTTTTGTTACACCAGAGAACTAATTTTGGTGGTAGAGGTCGTGTGATCTCAGGTGTTTTTGCAATTAGTAGAGTTGGTACTTTTTAGGGTTTTTTGGGATTGCAGTAAGTGTCCTTCCTATCCTTTTCTGTCTAGGAAGATTGGGCCCCAACGTTTGCTCATACTATTTTCTGTCTGTGTCTGTATTTCCTCTTGTCTAACCGCCATTACATGTTTGGGGGCTTCCTATGTTCTTTGGGGATCTGCTCCGGGGCAGATAGCTTTTCCTCTTTCTATCTTTAGGTGTAGTTAACCTCTCAGGCTGTAACGAGGCGTCTAGGACCAAAGTAGGTACGCTCCACGGCTGCCTTTAGTTGTGGTGGTTAGTCAGGGTACTGCAATCCAGTAGATTCCAACCTCTCTGGTGTATTGCCGTTTTTGCTTGCTCTCCTCAGCTACCAAATCATAACAGTTTTGCGCAGCCAGGGCTCTCCACAATCAGGCAGTGTTAAAATTAAAATGCCATGGAGATCTCAGTGTAGTGCTAAGATGTTAATGACCATCGACAACCCATATTGGTAGCCTGTCTTTAAAGACCCCTTTAAGATTTTAGAAAGACCCCTTTAAGATATTAGCAGCTCATACTAGCTTTTTATTTTCTGTAATCTTCCTAACACCTGGAGGCTGCATAACTCCAACAATATTTACATGTTTATATTACTCATCCAATTTCACTATTTAATGAGAACGGTGTATGTTTATGTTACCGCGTAGTTCTTCAGTGGGAAAGTATTTTATGTTTATAGTTACTGCATAGTTTCACTATTAATGTTTGGTGAAAAATGTCTGGATCATAGAATGGTGTAATATCCAGTGTAAAATGACATCTGAAGAGCTGGCCACTCAGAAGAGAGATATTATATTGGACAAATAGAATTTGTTAGAGTATGTGTAACACTTGGTTACGCAAGCGTTGTTTTTTCTAAATAATACATAAGCTGGTGAAGACGTCAGCTAAGACAGAAGCCTGTTAACCTGTGGACCAAGGGGATGCCCATGTGGGTCCACAGTGTGGATCCCAGGAATTTCTCTGTCTTTGCCATTCGCTTCTCACGGTTGGTGCTTCCGGACAGATGACGTTGCTATTCCTGGTGAAGTTTTGATTTTAGTGTAGTGTGCAGTGTAAGTACTTTACCTTTGTGATTTATATTATGCAAAAGTGTACGCAATATCACACTATTTCCTGTTTTCTGTAATCATTTAATTGTTGTAATAAAATTAATTGCCTCCTTTAAAGCCACATCCGAGTCCTTTAAGTACTTGGCAAAACACGCAGTCATACAGCTGAAAATTTGTGGACAGCTCCCCAGGCCAAGTTTGAGCAGTGGTTGTCTCCGCTGAACCTGCATCCAGGGAAGGCAGTGTCCGATAACCATGTGAATCTGGTGGTGACCCTACGCTGAAGCAAGCTCACACACGTGCCTCGATCTGGTGGTACAGAGTTTTCTTCACCACTATCCTGGCCTGGGTGAGCTGCTGCAGAAAGCACGGAAGCTGTGTGCTCACTTCCACCATTTGCAAACCTCAAGTCATCAAATTGCATAGATACAGAGGTCTTTGTGCATGCCAGTTAACAGATTGATCTGCGATGTGCCGACATTGTGGAATTCCACTCTGCACATGTTGCAGCGACTGTGGCAGCAGCATCGAGCCCTGAATTTTGCCAGATGCTTCCAGTCGTGGAAAGAGACAGGCGAATGCTGGAGTATTGAAACACGCTTTTACATAACCTTAAGGGAGGTTTTCCACCAAAGCAGCAGTGAGGCACACAGTGTGCATCGCAGCTCTAGACTTCCAACCTCCAGCATGTCAATTCGTCAATGCCAAAACATTAGCAGCAGCAGTAGCGTAAGTGGCAGAAGCAATTTCTGTCAGTCCTTTGACACATCTTTTAGACCAGCTCATACACCAGCACAACAGAGTCCAAGTCTGACATGTGGTGAACGAATGGAGAGGATGGTGCAGGAGTATCTAGATCTGAATATCAATACCATCAGGAAAGGTTTGAACCCTTTCACATTTTGGTCTTCAAAAATGGATGAGTGGCCTGATCTCCCCTCTCACACCTTGGAGGTTTTATCATGCCCAGCAGCTAACATTCTCTCAGAACGTATCTTCATCGCTGCTGGTGGTATCCTGACAGATAAGCACAGCTGACTGTTCCCTGAAAGTGTAGACCACCTAACTTTCATCAAAATGAACAAGTCATGGATCTCCAAGGACTGTTACACTCCAGTTGCAGACTGTACAGACTAGGTGATGTTGAAGTTTTTAGTGCGCTGCAATGACCTCACGTAATTGAAATATGTGATATCTTTAGTTTGGCTTCTGTGCCTGCTGCTGCAGATGTTAACACAAATTTTTGGAAATGCGAATAGTCAAGGTTGGTCTCCGTCTGCTGGGTTGGCTGTAATGAAATACGTGTCGGTACTTATTATGCTATTTCTACTGTTGTGAAATTGATGCCATTTCAGTGGTGTCAGACCCTCATTTTTTGAAATTTGTATGGGTGTCGTTCTGCTGGGTTGGCTGTCATGGAAAAGATGTCGCTCCCCATTATACAATTTCTACTATGGTGAAATTGGTGCCATTTTGTTAGTTTCGGCCACAAATTTTTGGAAATGTGTACACTCCTGGTTGGATGTCCATCTGCTGGGTTGGCTGTAGTGCAAGATGTGTTGGTCCCTATATTACTGTTTCTACTGTGGTGAAATTGGTGCCACTTTGTTGGTGTCTGCTACTAATTTTCGGAAATGTGAACACTCCTAGTTGGGTGTCCATCTGCTGGGTTGGCTGACGTAGAAAACATGTCGCTCACCATTATAGTATTTCTACTGTGGTGAAATTGGTGCCACTTTGTTGGTGTCTACCACTAATTTTTGGAATTGTGTACACTCCTGGTTGGGGATCCATCTGTTGGGTTGGTTGTAGTGGACAATGTGTCTGTTCCTATTATACTATTTCTACTGTGGTGGAATGGATGCCATTTTGGTGCTGTCTGCTACTAAGTGTTTGAAATGTGAACACTCCTGAGATGGTCTCTCCATCTGCTGGGTTAGCTGTAGTGGAATAGGTGTCGGCCCCTATTATACAATTTCAACTGTGGTGAAATTGATGCCTCTTTGTTGGTGTCTGACACTAATTTTTGAAAATGTGTAGTCTCCTGGTTGGGTCTCCTTTTTGTGTGTTTCCTGTAGCAGTAGGCCTCTGAGACCAGCCGGCCTCCAGTTCCATTGAGTCAACTAACAGTGTTACTATAATTAGATATTTCTGACAATAACAGTCTATGAAACTGATATTTGTGCCACCTGAGTGTGGCTGACCATGAAAGCAGGTTGAGCTGTTGCATGTGGTATCAGGGCTCCCAGTCCAGCAGGCCTACACCACTCACTCACCCACCTCATCTTAATTTGAAGTTCAATTCAAAGCTGTAAATACTGGCCCAGACCCTGATACCTCATGTATGGCTGATTGCTGCCTGCTATTCTAAAATTTGATGTGTGTTGGCAGCTTTTGGCCACTTTTGAAGGTGTTCTGTAAGCATTTGTTTTTGCCTGCAATTGACTTTAATGGTGTTCGGCGAATATTCAAAGAATAAATTGGCGAATATTGAAAATTCAGCGATCGTACATTGAAATATTCACTCATCTCTAGTAGTTAGTAGATGTCAGCAATAAAGAAAGTGATAATATTGTCTTACAGTTGTGGGCAAATACTGGGGAATAAAAAGCGCAATAGTTCTTTTCCAACAATAGGTAGCAATAAGAGGTAAGGAGATGCTCACTTCGTTCAGTTGTGTACCAGACAACATATCGAGCTTGAATTTATCAGCTGCTGCAGACCCAGAGGATAAAAAAGTTAATATTCAAGAAACGAAAAAGAACTAGTGCGGCTTTTTTCTATCATCTCGTTACAAAGTCTCCTGACTTCGTAGAATCATAGAATGTTAGAGGTGGAAGGGACGTCAAGGGCCATCGTGTCAAACCCCCTGCTCAATTCAGGATTTACTAAACCATCTCATACAGATGTCTGTCCAGCCTCTATTTGAAGACTTCCATTAAAGGAGAACTCACCACCTCTCGTGGCCGCTTGTTCCACTTATTGATCACCCCCCCTGTCAAAATGTTTTTTCTAATATTTAATCTATATTTTCTCCCTTTCAGTTTCATTCTATTGCTTCTCATGTTTCCATGTGCAAATGAGAATAAGGATGATCCCTCTACAGTGTGACATCCCTTCAGATTTTTTAATGCAACTTTGCATAAATCAAACATTTTTCTAACTTTTCAAAGAGATTAACAACATAATTATGTTGTAATTTCCTTTGATGCATCAGAGGCATAATCTACGAGATGGGAAAGGAATTATGGTAACATTTTCTAATAAGACACCCAACTGAAGTTGTGGCAACCTAAATACAGGTATGCTGCACAGATGTAGTGAAGATAAGAAAAATGTAAAATAACTACAGTATTTCTAATTGTGATAAAGTTAGGTACTTTTTTTTAATCAGGAAACCCCTTTAACCTCTTCATGACCTTTCATGTACATTTACATCAAAGGTTGTGTTCCTGTCTTTGAA
>VIAB01014716.1:0-28522 GCA_009801035.1 Oophaga pumilio | reverse complement strand
AGTTTATATACGTTTTGCACTGAGTTCTTATACGTAGGCACTTTCGATACTAACAGCTGTATCTTTATTGATTAAGTGCTAGCCTTGTATAGGTTATACACTACTTATCTAGTTGGGTTTAACCACTAATTTTCTGAGCAGTCACACAGGGAATGTCCCTTTGTTCAATATCCACAAGAATGTAGTCCATGTAAGGCCTTGTTCACATGACAGTATTTTCAGTGCAATCGCTATCTGTGAAAAAAAACGGACAGCAGTTGGAGTAAAGTTACTCAATGGCGCAGTGCAGATGACTAATTTTTTTTTTTTTACTGACCAAATCTGAGTGTGAAATAAATTGCAGTTTGTTCTGGAACTCAGACTAGTTTCTTCCGTAAATCGGGTGCCATACGGAGCCACAGTACAGCATCCGATTTTTACACATACATTACAATTTTGTAACAAAGAAAACTGTAAATGATGAATAGCTACTGTAAAAAGAGTATTGTACATGGATGTCGTGAGAAAAAAATCGTCCCACTTTTCTGGATGAAATTTTTTCATACTGTCGTGTGAATCCACTATTAGTAAAGTGCCAGGGGAGGGAATAAATATTATATTCCTCTGGATCAACAAGACAATTAACAGACATTACTGCACTGATAAACCTGCCGCACATTTTCTTTCTCACTTGAAAGCAACTACTGTATATTGATATGGAGTGACATTATCCCTGAGTGCGGCCGTGCGCATCCATCCGTCATGTCTTTATAAATATATTGATGGGGGGCTATACATTGCATTGCTAGGTAATGACAGGGCTAATCTATTATGTGTTTTGGCACCTAATGCTCCACTCTGCTGGCCTGCCTTGTGGCCTAAAATGCAGGTACAGCAAAATGCACCAACGATGTATTATCTATTTGTAGAACGAGTTACCATGACATTTTCCTTTTTCTGTTATGAATTAACCAGATCTTGATAAAACACATCTAGCGCGCATTGTTAATAGTTTGCTTTTATCAAGAAATATTAATAAAACTTTGGTGTGATACGAGGAAATTGGAAACTGCAAGGTGTGACTTCCTGAGTTGCTCATACTTTATCTGGACTTTCTAGGCGTGTATCCCGAGCTGCTTCATCAAAAGAAAGGGGAGATATTTTACTATTTTACTTGATTTCTATCATTTGTGGTCCAGACAGGCTCGGACTGGCCCATAGGGTAACAAGGGAATCCCCTGGTGAGCCCCTGTACAGATCTGGGCTCCCAACTCCACTGTATAAGCAGTACTTGGCATAATTCACTTGATTCACTCTGTACAGAAAAAAGCAGCATCTCATCATTCATTAACCAAACTACCCAGTTTATTATTATATAGAGATATGGGTAAATTTGAGAACGAGGGTAGTGTATTATTTGTATCCAGGTGAAAAGTGGGGACCCCCAAAGTCAATGTTACTGGTGTGCCCTTGGCACCCCAGTCCGACACTGGGTCTAGATGTAAGAAGGAGGATCGGACCGGGGGTACCTCTTTTACGCCGGGTCCAGAACTGTCAGGGCCATCTCCTCTGTTGTGCGGGGGAAAGCTTAGAGAACCGGACCAACCTTTGCACTTGTCAGCAGGGGGCGTGGCTAGGTTAAAAAAGCCTGAGCGCGCGTGGAAGCGGGGAGACTTGGCGGGAAGAGACAGCGCGCAGCAGGGAGAAGGCAGTGCTCCGTTACTTGAGCACCGCAGTGCAGGCCTGCGTCACAGCGTACACGTGGCCACTCATAGAGACTGTGACCAGAGACGCCCTGAGTGTCCGGTGGCTCCCGCACAGCATGGTGCCAAATGCTCCGGGCCAGTGAGTACCGGCTGCATACTGCCTAAGAAAGACCAGGGTTGCTACCGTGAAGTGTATCCCGACTCCCCGCTGCATATGTCAGGCCATGTTAAGCTCCAGCAAGGTTCTGAACTGTGACCCGCCCTCTACACTGCATCCCGGATCAAGAACCCCGCGACAGACGACAGAGACTAACCGCTGCCGTCAGTACTCTGCTCATCGACGTCTACAGGACCATAATGGACTCACTATACGTTAACCGTTGTTGGCGTCATGGTTTTCCTCATGGACATTCCAGTCTGGGAGTCGTCTGGACCGGATAAGTTACCTATTAAAAACTGTTTTGCCCTCCTTTACCTGCATTTTACCCCAAAACTGCATACCCTTGATCTTCTATTACCCGCATTACTTCCATTTACTATTTATCTCCCTGTGTGGAGTATCTATCTTTTAAAAGTAAATACGTTAACCCTTGCTCTGCCTCCCGTGCATTACTGCATCACGCAACCTGCTCACATAGATGCAATGCATCACCATAAAATCTTGCAAGTAACACGTACTTAGGTAAGGTTAAGTTCATACTTGCTTCAGGACCTTTTTTTCCGTTAACATGATTGTCTCCTGAATGGAAACCAAGCCATTATAGTGAATGGGGTCCATTGGGCGCTGTTTGTTTCCACCATAGGATGGATATATTTTTTTACCATTTATCTGTTCATATAAATTGGCTTGAAAAAAAACGAATGCCGAATGCTAGTGTGAACTTGGCCTAAGCAAGATGGTCATAAAAAGTTTTACTACTATAGTAAGTGATGTTGGATACTGCTGAGAAAGGAGCTGAGCTGCAGTTCTCTGCCAATGGGTGTCTGGAAGTGCTGCTACGCAGGAGGGCTGCCAATGGGGCGTCTACCGATTCGTCTTTAGAACTGATAGAATTTCTAGAGATCAGGCCACAGCCATCAGAGTGTTATAGCATATTCGAGCTTTACGTCTCAACATTAAATAGTAGAAATACACCCTGTATGTTATATTGTAACTACAAGCATGTGGACACCCAACCATCACATCTATGCAAGCATGTGGACACCCAACCATCACATCTATGCAAGCATATGGACACCCAACCATCACATCAAAAGCTTGTCCTGTTCCAAATCCTTGGGTGTTGTGCCCTAAGGAAGCATATAAGGCAGGTAGGAACATGAGAAGATTTTGAGGTATATGAGTGACCAGACTTTTATGAATGGGGAATTGACCCCCTAATTATTGGGGTAAGACTCTACATGTCCAGAGAGTAATTTCATTGGTAATCTAGAGCCACCACAGAAACAGAAAACAGAATTGTAGAGGAAGATATGTTGACTCTACTGGGACTTCGACATTTTTCACATTTTTTAAATTTGTTCTTTAACGTCTTTATATATAAATATTTTCTTTCAAAGGTGTTTGTGTTAAGTAAAGCCATATGTTAGTATGCTTAGGAACATCGTAGAGGTTGTATGTAATAAAAATTTCCAAAAAATAGAGACTATTTATCTTCCTTGTTGCGTCACACTTTTTATTGCTTCAATGGATCTAATCTAAGAAGGAAACAACTTTGCAAATTATTCTCATTAACAATTTCCTACCGTTTTGTGTCTATAACTGCAATGCTGATATATGTGTCTCTATGATAACATAACGCAGCGTAGGTCGGTATGGGAGCTGTTAATACAAAGCGGTGGGATATTTTTAATGAAGACCATTCGCACAGTTGTTTTATTATTCATTTTAAGTGTGTTAGAATTGGTGGTGAAGGTGGACCTAGCCTTTATATCTATTCCTATTTGTAGTGGTCTGGAAGTTAGACTTTGCTACAGCCAACCACAGTGTGTGAGGATAGAGCAATACAACAGTAACAAATGACCAATCTGTGCACTGCAACGCAATACGAGGTATATATACGTTTTTATTAACCGTAATCTGCAGAATATAGAAAGGAATTTGTTTTATGCTATATTCAAAAAGTAATATCTTACCTTTACATTATCTGAGTGTCTTCTAAGCATCACTTTAATTTCCGCTGTGACAAGTATGAGAAACAATAGACTATTTTAAGCTCTTTGTTTTGTCTTTTTTCCGTTTTGCCCAAATCGCTTAAAGTGGTTATCCACTACTAGGACAACCCCTTCTTGATCTAAATGTTTTGGAAGGATAAAATAATAAAGCCTATACTCGCCGCCGGAGCCATTCTAGCGATCCCGAGGCTGTTTTCCAGTTAAGAGCTTTAGTCCACAGATTTATAGCAGATATCAGTTTATGACATTTTGAAAAACTGCTTTAAGGGGGTTATCCACTACTGGGACAACCCCTTCTTGATCTAAATGTTTTAGGTGGGTAAAATAATAAAGCCTACCTCCCGTGTTGGAGCCGTTCCAGCGATATCAGCACTCATGGTCCCGGGGCTCTCGTGCGGTTGTTGTGACACGTGACCCCGGCGCCCAATCAGCGCTGGCGTCACTGTCCCTGCCTTCGGACATTTTGAACAGGAAGAGGAAGTCTGGGCTGCAGCTGCTCTCAGACTTCCTCTTCATGTTCAAAATGTCCAAAGGCAAAGGCGGGGACAGTGACACCAGCGCTGATTGGGCGCCAGTGTCACATGTGACAACAACCGCACGAGAGGCCCGAGACCATGAGTGCTGACATCGCTGGAACGGCGCCAACACGGGAGGTAGGCTTTATTATTTTACCCACCTAAAACATTTAGATCAAGAAGGGGTTGTCCCAGTAGTGGACAACCCCCTTAAAGCAGTTTTTCAAAATGTCATAAACTGATATCTGCTATAAATCTGTGGACTAAAGCTCTTAACTGGAAAACATTAAAAAAATTCTGTTTCCTGAAATAAAAGCATAAATAACGTCTAGAAAATGTAACACATTTTGCCCATCTCCCCACTAGATATTATCAGCACTTATGAAGATCATGAGAGAATGTTGGTACCAGAGTCCATCAGCGAGGCTTACTGCTCTGAGGATCAAGAAGACATTAAACAACCTGAACAATTCCCTGGAACAGAGGAAACAAGACTGTTGAAACTGGTGACCAACTTTGTAATTTGCACATTGTAACTCAAGATTGACATGAAGCCAAAGGCGAACGTTCTGGATATTTATATTCATTGATACATTCCAGACTACAAAGCACATCACCATCTGACTTGGATCCCATCCTATGCACCAGCAGAACTCATGGCATACAGAGCTGTGCTAGAATAACAGAACTAGCACCCTTACCGGCTGCCTTCTAGATCTTGTTGGGTATAAATATTCAGCAATATTGAATCTATATTTATCTCGTCTTTACATGACCAATGTATGTATACTACTGAGCATCATAGCATCATACATAGTAAGAATGATTTGAGAAATTCACTGTGTACTTCTCCTTTCACACACACCTGTAGAACAGCACGATCTTGCTGCCCTCATCACTTGCAAGGTAAAACAGCTTTGGGTGCACATACGAGGCTTGTAAGTCCTGGAACTGTCCAGATTCTCGTGCCCTGTACATTGCCATGCACTGTTTTTTGAGTTGGCTGCCCATATCAGCATTCTGCAAGCACTATAAATGTTTAAAGTTCCAATCCCTCACTTCTCTGCGTGCATTGATGCTGCCATTGATTCTTGCTTGTCCCAAACTGAAAGCCAAACTTTGTTATGTCTGTAGGCAGAAGATCAGCTCCCTTTTCCTGTAATCCATTTTGGTGTTTCTGCTGTTAGACAGATTGCGCTTTACAAGAGGCAGTGGACAGCAAATTAAACAAAAGGGAGGCACTTTGTGGACATCACTTTGAAGTGATTAATTTATTTGAGGGGAGAGGGCAATTCAACATAAACTATACATTACCCATCTGTCAAATGAGATCCTGGTGTCTGAAAATACTATCACCATTTTTATAAGCTTTATTCTGTAGCTTTATTCACATTTATTATCAAGAACCCGCTGTTCTTATGGATCTCATATATAGGCTATTACTAATCTTCTGGTATCAAGCTCAATAAGATCCACTTTGTTTGTAGATGAGCAAATCCTTAGAGCTCTGCAATGCTAAAATAGGCATACATTTGGCCTTCAGCTTCGCCTGGTCCATCTACTAAGAGAAAAGGGTATGTATCATTCAAAGATACATGTATATAATAATATACACAATAATGATTTTTAATATAGGCACATTATTTACTGCAATCTTTTATATCAACACAAGTTATTGAAGGAGTTAGTCTCTTTTTTTAATTTAATACATGTATTCATGAAATACAAATGAAAAAATAATTTTTGCACTTGGATTTAATTCAAGATTTGCAGTTTGCCTTCTATAGCTTCTGTGTTGCACGTTCTATTGTTAGCTGCAGAAGGAAGTAACTGAGAATCCGTCCGTGAGCTTGTTCTCATGGTCTGACAGGAGAGCTTGTAACTCTTTCCTTTGACTTTTTCAGAGCTCCTCTCAGTTGATTTATGACCACAGGACTCATTGGAGTTGAATTTGCAGGGAATTGCAGAGCCTAAAAAAGCCAAACTACTGTATGCCAATTTTTAATATAATCATATTGCAAAAATGATTTTTAGCCCAAAATACTTGTATTTAAGTAAAAAAAAATGTTCCCTTAGGTGGGCAAACCACCTTGACATGTGAGAGGAGAGCAGAACTTAGTTGATTGCTTCCCCTCCTTCATTTAGCGATCTGTGGAGGTCTCAGAACCCAGAAACCCACCAATGAAAACCTGATATTTATGAGATGTCAATAGTTTTTTGGAATGAGATATTTTAGGTCATGTTACCTGTATGCATTTTTACTGATTGAAATTTAAAATATATAGAATCATGTCTGATCTCTGTTTACATAGTAACTTTGCATCTGTATTAAACTCTTTACATGACCAATTATTATTATTATTATTATTATACCAATGTAGATATACTGCTACAATGTATGTATTACCTCTTATTAAAAATCCTCATCATTCTCAAGAATGGAGGAATTTTTAATTCTTTATTGCTCATTGTCTAGGTTACAGACCACTGCTTCAGTTTAACAGCAATGGCCAGTTTTCTAGACATGGAATGAAGCGCTTGGAGGCTCTTTGCTATAGAGCTTGCAAGCGCTCCTCTGATGCTGCAGATGCAAAATTGCCTTATGTAGTGGCATCGGAAAGCACATAGTGAGGGCCAGTGGCGCAAGCATTCCGCTAGTCTGAACTGTCAGTCAATCAATAATGGCAAGCAGGAACCTGGGAGGATGGGTAGCAGGGTGTTCCGAACAACAGAGATAGAACCAACCCTTTTATCAGGATATTTGACCTTCAGAAGTATTTGTTGTTACAACACAGGACTCATTTCTTTGTTCCTTGTCATTTAAAGTCACTGATTTCCCTGTATTCTGCCTAGAAGAAAAGCGATGTCAAATAATGGCTTCCAAATGCTGATATATTACTTCTATAAACGCATCATTTGCCAAAAGAGATTAGGAAAATGCTAATTTCAGTTACTGTTACATATACAGTATCATTCTTGACAAGTATACTGCTTTGCTAAAACTGTATCAGGTTCTGTTCACACTGGTGTTTTAGTTTTCACTTCATCAGTTTTCCACTCATTCTCACTGGTAGAACTTAAAGGCTGTATACACCTTTTCACAGATTTTTTTTTTATTGTTCATTTGCTTCGTATTTGCTAAATTAAGCACTTTTTTAAATAGTTTTCATTAACATTTTACTAAATGTTGCTGCTGCAGTCACAGTACTTTTTCAAACTGAAAGTTCTGAAAAATTAGGTTATGTAAATACTTTTATGCCCAAAAAGATGAAAGTATTCTAAGAGTGATACCTTTATCGGCTAGCTAGAAAAAAAATATTGTTCTGGTTAGCCAATAAAGGTCTCACTCTTAGGCTATGTTCACATGTTGCGTTTTTGCTGTGTTTTTATATGCAAATTAAAAGTTGCATTTTACAGTATCAGCAAAGGATATGAGAGTTCTGAAATCTCATGTACACACATTGTTTTTTCTTCCTGACCGAATTGGAAAACTGCTGCGTTTTTTAAAATTGCAGCATGTCGCTTCTTTGATTTTTTTTTTTTGCAGCATCTTTTCACATATAGAAAGCAGTGAGTAAATGGAAAAATGCAGCAAAAATGCAGGTAGCAGGTTTTGCTGCTTTTTTGGTGCAGAAAACTCAGGAACAACAGGAACTAAACTGTATCAGCAGGCACAAGAGGCAAAGGTACCTGAAAAATGCAGCAAAACGCCGCAAAAAATGCTTGTTGTAAGCAGCTTCTTTACTGCCAAGAGAGCAGGTTTTGCCTGCAGAAAAAATGCAACATGTGAACATAGCCTTACTCTTATCTTTTTGGGCATATAGTGTTTATATAGATTTTTCTATCTAACACAATAATACAATGTAATAATTTTGTATTGTAGAGCAAAAAAGGGTACAGATCCATCAAAACTACTGCTCAGTTCTGACAGCTCACTCCAGTCCCTTTTCCTCTCTCTGTGTTAGGCCTCCTTTACACGTCCTGATAGTATTGGTATTGGAAAAAACAGTACCGATGCTATCTGTGTCTGTATGCGACATATGTGTGGCATCTGTGTGCCGTATCATTATGACAAGCAAAGTGGGGGAAATAAGTATTTGATCCCTTGCTGATTTTGTAAGTTTGCCCACTGACAAAGACATGAACTATCTATAATTTTAAGGGTAAGTTAATTTTAACATTGAGAGATAGAATATCAAAAATAAAATCCAGAAAAACACATTGTATAAATTATATAAATTTATTTGCATTTTGCAGTGAGAAATAAGTATTTGATCCCTCTGGCAAACAAGACTTAATACTTGGTGGTAAAACCCTTGTTGGCAAGCACAGCAGTCAGACGTTTTTTGTAGTTGATTATGAGGTTTGCGCACATGTCAGGAGGAATTTTGGTCCACTCCTCTTTGCGGATCATCTCTAAATTATTAAGATTTTGAGGCTGTTGCTTGGCAACTCGGAGCTTCAACTCCCTCCATAAGTTTTCAAGGTCTGGAGACTGGCTAGGCCACTCCATGTGCTTCTTTTTGAGCCACTCCTTTGTTGACTTGGCTGTATGTTTTGGGTCATTGTCTTTCTGGTAGACCCAGCCATGATCTATTTTTAATGTCCTGGCAGAGGGAAGGATGTTATCACTCAGGATTTTATGGTACATTGCTCCATCCATTCTCCCATTGATGCGGTGAAGTGGTCCTGTGCCCTTAGCAGAGAAACACCCACAAAACATAATGTTTCCACCTCTATGCTTGACAGTGGGGATGGCGTTCTTTAGGTCATAAGCAGCATTTCTCTTCCTCCAAAAATGGTGAATCGAGTTAATGCCACAGAGCTAAATTTTTGTCTCATCTGACCACAGCACCTTCTCCCAATCACTTACAGAATCATCCAGGTGTTCATTGGCAAACTTCAGACGGGCCTGCACATGTGCCGTCTTGATCAGGGGGACCTTGCGGGCACTGCAGGATTTTAAACTTTTACGGCGTAATGTGTTACCTATGGTTTTCTTGGTGACTGTGGTCCCAGCTGCCTTGAGATCATTAATAAGTTTCCCCAATATAGTTTTTGGCTGATTTCTCACCTTCCTCATGATCAAGGATAGCCCATGAGGTGAGATTTTTACATGGTGCCCCAGATCGATGTCAATTGACAGTCATTTTGTATTTCTTCCATTTTCTTACTATTGCACCAACAGTTGTCTCCTTCTCACCCAGCGTCATACTTATGGTTTTGTAGTCCATTCCAGATTTGTGCAGGTCTATGATCTTGTCCTGACATCCTTAGAAAGCTCTTTGGTTGTGCTCATGTTGTAGAGGTTAGAGTCTGACTGATTAATTGAGTCTGTGGACAGGAGTCTTTGATTAAGGTGACTATGTAAGACAGCTGTCTTTAATGCAGGTAACGAGTTGATTAGGAGTGTCTAACTGGTCTGTGGGAGGCAGAACTCTTAATGGTTGGTAGGGGATCAAATATTTATTTCTCACTGCAAAATGCAAATCAATTTATAAAAGTTATACAATGTGGTTTTCTGGATTTTATTTTTGATATTCTATCTCTCCATGTTAAAATTAACCTACCCTTAAAATTATAGACTGTTCATGTCTGTCAGTGGGCAAATTTACAAAATCAGCAATGGAACAAATACTTATTTCCCCCACTGTACAGTTCACTCTATTCCCAGGCACTGGGTGCTGAATGAAACTTATCATTGTGAAATTTCTCACGGTGCGAGCAGTGACGTCATTAAGGTTACCACAGGTCCTCAGCTGGTTCACACTGCACTGATCGTGGGAACCGCAGACTGGGACTGGTGGTAACCTTAATGACGTCACCGCTGGTCACTGAAGCTGCATTCTCGCCCTCTGCTCAGTGTCTCCTGGGTGCAAGGCTGAGGGGTTGCACCATGTCACCGCCCAGCAATACATCCAGATATAGCTGAGTTAGGATCTTCGTGAGACAAATGGATTATGGGCGGACAGTTGAGGAATACTGTTTTTTTGTTTTGCTTTTATTTTGAAAATAATAAATGGATCATAGAGGGTTGGGGAGTTTTCATTTCAAATTAAGGACTTTACGTGTGTTTTGTAACTTAAACTTACGGGGTTAGTAATTGGGGTGTCTGATAGACGCCTCTCCATTACTAACCCCTAGGCTTGATGTCAGCTGACAATATAAAGCTGACATCACCCCCACAAATAATAACCCCACTTACCACAGCACCAAGGCAAGTAGGAAGAGCGAGGCTAATCTTATGGATGTGCCAGTTTTGGGGCGGCTGAGGGCTGATATTTTTAGTCTGGAATGGGACCAATATCTATGGCCCCTTCCCAGGCTATTAATATCAGCCCACAGCTGTCTGTTTAGGAGGACACCATGTCTATTTTTTGGGGGGGTCCTCCACTTACAAACCAGTAAATGCTAAGCAAACAGCTGTGAGCTGTTATTAATTGAGATTACAGCAGGACCAGGCAAAAAAATATCTAAAATATAACTTTTAATAATCACCCAAAAAGGATATCAGCCAATATGTACGTACAGACAAACAAACAATAATTTCTAAAGTGCTAGTGCTCAACTTCAACCGTGCTCTAGATAGAAAACGGTTAGGTTTCACCAAAGTTGCTTTCCATTCCTCCTCCCAGTCATAGGTACATTGTTTCAAAACAGGAAGGAAGCATTTATACCCCTTTTATTTGTCAATAGGGGATAGAAAGAAAAAAAGGGGGAGTAAATATCTCTTAATACTCCATGTCGTGCCACTGCATTGCCCCTGCCCTGACAAGGGCAGTACCCTAGTATGGACCTGTATGAAAGTTACCCATAAGGATTATGTAGCCTCCCAATGCATTTCTACCTCAGTTTTGGGGGGTTCATCAGCGGTGGAAAAAAAGGGATTAACATTAAAACCAATGTCTCATGTGGGTTCTTGCAGTGGCATGTATTGCCCAATAGGCTGACCGATTATGTCAGTACCCATGTCCGGGGAGAAAAGTTTCACCCAGCTGTTATTAAAAACCTTGGGACTGCACAACTTTTTTGTTAATTTATTTAATACACAAAATGCACACACAGCGGGTGCTGACTCCAACTTCAATCAGCGTCGCCTGTTCTCGCTGATTGCAGGGAGACCAGGCGACAATGACGAGTTTCTTTTAGCACCCTGCTCCGGGGAACAGCGCAAACTGTACTGCTTTTCCCAGGCGATGGTACGTGTCACACTGATGACACACGGATGTCATCCGTGTGTTATCAATATGCACATGTGGGTCACGCATTTCACCCGTGGTGCATGTAAAAAAAGGACGTTTGCCAGTTTTTCACATGCACACATGGTCAGTGTGAAAAATCTGACATGTGCACAACAACATTGAATACAATGGTTGTGCATCTGTCTGTATTTGCAGTCCTTCAAAAACTGACGGCATATGGACATGGACATGAAAAACTGACGTGTGAAGGGTGCTTAGAGATAGCAGCAGAGAGGTGTAAGGGTTATACACAGATCTCCATAGCCTGCAGAAGGAGAATGTACGTAGCATGTGCAGTCTCGTGTATGAAAGGAGGAAAGCACATGAAGGATAAATATCTGCAGGATAGAAGCTGTACTGATATATGAGCTAATGAAGAAAGCAGTACCCTGGATATACAGACCTATCATCCAGCCTATATTACTAGGAGAGATACTCCTATAAGAGAAAAATCTGAAGCATAGACAAGGCAGAAATTTTCATATTGGGGGGGCTGATAATAAAGAAAGTTTGCAAATTGAAACTTTAGTACAATTTTATTAACTAAAGGTAACTAATTACATATGTAAAAATCATTTTTCCATGTCAAAGGTGCCATTGCCTTAGTTATAGACCCAGTGTAACTTCAGTGGGATCTGTTTTTATCTTTCAGAATTGGTTAAGACTCTCTAGGCTCAAGAGATCAGTCATATCTGTCATAAATCCTTTAAAAATGGAAAACATGAACAGCACTTAAATAACATATAAGTAATGTTATATTGTGACTTTCCATAAAATAACAAACATTATACTCAATGAATGATTATCAAAATGTAAAGTATTAACTAAAGCCCTAAGCCCAAAATTCTGTGAAAAAGTTACGTTATGAACATCCAAGCAAGAAAATGTAAATTCTCTAGCATAATGTGAAAAATCAGAACAAATGCTTGATTGGTTACTTTGAGAGATACAATCTGTACTTTAATAAAATCTAGCGTTTTGCTCATAAAACCTAATGAACTAATAACTGTAATCCCTGTGACTTGTTCATAAATATTAATTTCAAAGTAAAATTATGTTACAATAAATCACTTTCATTATTATTTTGGCAGTTAAGTTGAGGCGAATGTTGAGCAAAGTAACAGGAGAAGGGTTTACGTGCAAAACAGACTGTCTTTTTATAAGATGATGCATGGCCATCATTTATTCTGCCATCTTAGTACATAGAAGTTATTTTCTGTACCGTGACTGGCCTGTACATTGTTCATGTTAATCATATTTTAAAATAAAGCTGACAGTGTGTCTGGGCGCACATTAATACTGCAGGCACAATCGATCGCACTTCAAAAGTATCTCAAATTTGATTTTGGTATCTGAAATGCAGACAGATAAATAAACCAGCTGCAGGCGAACAAGAATAAAATGGATAGATAAATCAATTAGAACTCAACATTTTTTACATTTACATTTTGTTTTTATAGAAGCTGCCACTAAAACACACATATCTGGTGGCTTGCTTCAGATTTCTGTTCACTCGATCATCGGGCATCTCTCACAGGACAGCGTCACTGAAATGAGTATAAGTTGTTTTTATCACTATCGTGTGTATTTTTAGAGAATATAAGTTTCTTTTTGCCCTAATTTATACTCCAAATCTACTGTATATCTTAATTTATTGATGTAAACAATGTTCTTTTATGTTAATGACATTTCTCAGCTTCTTAATAAATATGATTTGCTTTTCCACTATAGTTCATGTTGCTATGGAATTTTTATCAAAAATACAGTTGTGTAAAAAAGTGTTTGTCCCTCCCTGATTTCCTATTCTTTTGCATGTTTGTCACACTTAAATGTTTCAGATCACCAAACAAATGTAAATATTAGATAAAGATAACACAATTATACACAAAATGCAGGTTGTAAATAAAGGTCTTTATTATTAAGGGAAAATAAATCCAAACCTACAGGGCCCTGTGTGAAAAAGTAATTGCCCCCTCCCTTGAAACCTAAATTAACTTTAGTTTATCACATCTGTGGGAAGCTTAGTTCAAATTCCCTAGCCACACCCAGGCCTGATTACTGCCACACCTGTTCTCAATCAAGAAATCATTTAAATAGGACCTGCCTGACAAAGTGAAGTGTCATGGAAATATATATGTATTCCATATATTCAAAGTATATTCATATGTATGCATTCACAGTTAGATAGATCTCACTTGCTAAAAATCCTGTGCTCACACATATCTATACCAGCTATAATCAGTCGTTTTAAACGACCCTGGCCTTCATAAGGAACAAGTACAAAGAGTTTTAATAAATATTTATTGTTTTTCTTTTCTAGTCATGCAAGAATGCTGGGGCAAAGAGCAGTAAACAATAAATCTGCAACTTCAGCCCTTTTATCATAATTATCATAATTATCATACTTACACTAGAACAGCCAATAATCTAGCAGCTTTTAATTGTATGTTAATTGACTAACCAGCCCCTTTTTGTAAACGTATAAAACCTTGAATGAATAATAAATGAGTAGTCTTGACGAACTGCTATACTGACACTTCCGTTGTGGACAGTTTCATTTCGTTCTGAGCGCTCAAAAAGACATTTGATAGAGAATTGGGAACGGCAAGCAGCAAACACTGAAGGATAAATTTATCCTAATTAAATTTCTATAACAGAAGTAGGACAAAAGTTCTTATAAAGCTAGACATCATCATTGGATGCCAAAATTAATTAATTTATTGAATCAATCACATTTTCAATTTGCGGATGTGATTGGCTCTGTGAGCAGCTCCATTTTCCAACCACATAAGTGATGGTTGCTAGTTACATGCATTAGTCTGGTCTGTAACTTGGGCCCGACTTGCGCACGCTACTATTTTTTTCCACATGGGTCTGAAAAAGTAGTCCATGTAAACTAGCACATACTCTAACATTGAGTTTGTTACTGTTCATTGTCATCATGGACCACACACACACACAAAATACATCTATCTAAACATTCCCTTGGTCAGTGACAAACGGACGGCACATGGATACAACAAGAATATTATCTGTGTGCCGTTCGTTTACACTGAAGACCCATTCACTTTAATGGATGAATTTGATTAGAAAAAAGGACTAAACTCGGGTATGTTACTGCAAATTTTTGTGGACTGTTAATGAAAAGACCCATAGATTAAAATGGGCATGTGTTCTTTCTGCAAACCCCCCTCCAACCAAAACCCCCTACCCCAAAACAATAAAATACATATGTGAACGGGACCTAAAAAGAAGAAAAATAGTTTGTGGTGCTCATGTTCCCTCCTCTGGCTCAACGTTTCTGCCCCGGCTTTGTCACCTCAGTATAAGCAGTGTTCTAGCTGGGCTACTCTTACACCAGCAACAACATTCACTGAATATGAGTTCTGTAGCTTGACCAGTGACTCCACTGCTTCCAGTATGGCGGGCGTCAATGCTGAAATACACAGGGCAGCTTGATATCATGAAATTCAGTGGAAAGTAACATTACAAACACACATTAGGAACTGATTTGGTGCTTAATCCAAAACTATGGGGCTAAAAATAATAAAATTTTGTCTCGTGGTAATATTCTCCGTTGTCCTATGGAGCGATAATTAAAAAATATAATTTCTAAGGTCCTGCCATAGACTACATTTATCACCTGCCCACAGGATAAATTAATGATTGCTGGGGTTCAATGCAGGGACCCCCAATGTTCTTAGAACAAAGGTACCAAAATTCCCTGTGTGAATAGAGTGATAGCACACATGCACGATCACTACTTCATTCTCTTCTATGGGAAGGACAGTATGATCTCCATCAATCCCACAAAAGAAAATAGTCATAGTCACTCATGCACACTACAACACACTACACAGAGGACATAGAGACCCCATTCTTAGAAATGTTGGGGGTCCAGGTCACACTTCCAACATATATTTATTATCTGTCCAATGGCTAGGTGATGAATGTATTAAGTGGGAAAAAAAAACTTTAAAGGGGCTTTCCTACCATACAAAGTGCTCTATCTTTACTGCCGTATGGGGATAAGAGCTGTGGCTACTACCCTTCTCTTTCTGGCACATATGGTGGCCAGCATTGTTGGCTTGTGAGGAAAAACTGTAAAGCAGCTGAATGAAATTGTGCGGTAGCACTGTACAAGCAGGTGATTATAGTGCCATTTTTCAAGCGAAATGCAGAAGAGAACTTAGTCTTGTTATTCTCTGGATCCGCAGGGTTCTTCACTAGTTGCACCTCCATAATGTTATAGCGTATTCTAGCAATAGGCCATAAATATAAAAGCTGGGAATACCCCTTTAATTGAAACTTAGTGGGTAAATGTTACTTTCTCCAAATATCATCTTTTCTAAGAATCCCACTATGTGACATTTCAGCCCACCATTAGAAGCATTCACTATCTGCACAGCGTATACCGAATTCCTTAGATCAGTCTTCTGAGAATTTTCCTTGTAGCTGTTTCCTTCTCCTAAAGTTCTGACTCTCAGGAGTGAGTTTTTATTGTCCATCTGTTAGATACCAATGAGATTTATTGCTCTGCGCCTCTGTCTTTCTATAGTTCTCCCAGTTTGCATTTTTTCACCGGTTAGGACTCTTTTACTCTGCAGTTTTCAGGTATTATGAAAACTTCATTTACTTCTCTATTAGAACATAATTACTTTGTTTGTCTTTCTAGTAATCAGCCAGACTGATTAAAAAGTATTTAGCCTGAAAAGTTATGAACATTTTATAAAGGAATAATTATTCCCCTAAATCATCAATGAAGCAAACTGTGCTATTTCTGTATAAGCTGAATCACATATCACATATTCTGTAATCGACGGTGCAGAGGGAACGGGGTGTTCTGGCACCCTAGGAAGTTGCAAAACACGAAGTGGGTGGGCACGGTTTCCAAGAGACTGAATAACAGCACATGAATGTCAAGATTCCCCAACTGTGAGCACGGCTCCCCACTCGTCTACATGAAGATTACTCTCCCGTTCTATGCCATGAGCCATGTAGCTACTCTGGGCACACATCTATGACTGCCAGCTATGAGCTCACGGGAGAAGTAAAGTTCATTTTCTCAAAGTAGCCACATTTTCAGTAAGATGGACAAACAACTTTCAGTATTTGAGTAAGCAAGTCGGACAGCACTAGGATGCTATTAACCTGCAGATTAAAGGAGTTGTCCCATGAACAAAATTAATTTTAATCAATAGATCTTGGGATGTGTTAAAAAAATGTTCCTGTGCTGAGATAATCTTATAAATATGTCCCTGCTGTTTATTGTGTAATGGTTGTGTCTTCCTGTACAGGGACATGGTCTGATCATAACACAGCTCTTGGGCAGGCAGAAAAGTTTACAGACATTACAGCACGAGATCACAACTGATTCTTTCTGTAAGGTAAAATGTGCAAAAACAGGCAGGAAAATGTTTTACGCCACAGAAAGCAGCATCTGCAATCTCATGCTGTCCTGTCTGTATATTCTCTTGCTTCCCCCCCTGCCCAGGAGCTGTGGTATGATCAGACCATGTTCCTGTGTGGCACCCCAGTAGTTCGGTTGCCACAATGGCCTTACCTCTCTCCAAAAGGGAGTGATGTAATGCGTGGAAGCAAGAAGGGGTCCCCTTACCAGGTAGAACCAGCATACAATGCCTTTCCCAACTCCATGCCAAAAGGTGGAGTTCTATCACCTGGTTTCAGGAGAGCTGCCCTATAAGTTATGGCCTGGGGGTGGAGTCAGAGAGTTAGAGTCTGAAAGAGGGTGAGAGAGGACGTGTGAAGAGAACCTGGGAGTGTAGCTGCAGCTAAGCTCACCCAGGTCTGAGCGCTAGTGACCGGGCACCGGAGTCCGAGGCTGTGCAGGTATTAAAGTCCCGGTAGCTGAATCCGGAGGGCAGGAGACTGCAAGTCCCCTGCTCCCTCCCCACCGACACTTGACGGTACAGCAGCACGTGCGAGCACGGGACCGCCACGTAGGAGCGACCCCTGAAACAGGATCAAGCTGCCTGTCATGCGAGTGGGGTTCTACTTCAACATCAGATAGGAAGAGGGGCTTGAACAGAGCTTACAGCAGCAAGTACCTCAGAGGACAGTGCCAAAAGGGAGGCCTCACAACCCACCTGGCTGGGGAGATTCCCAAATTGCTTCCAGGCTGACCGGCTTCATTACCATGTTTAACATGAACCTCGGACTGTACCTGCACTACCCAGTAAAAGGTAAAGGAAACAACAGACTTTATGTCCGTCAGTCATTCCTCAAATCCTCAATCCTGCATCCCAACGTACTCATTCCCTCACAGTCTGTCCCTCACAGTCTGTCATATCCCATGGGGAGCGGTAACATCTCTGCTGCACTACCATCAGCCCCAGAGGATCTGAACTGCAGCGTCGGCTATTCCTTGCCGAATACCATGGGTGGCGTCACGAAACTCACCTTTAAACTACCCCCACCATTTTAATTGCACGCCCAAGGCCAGGTCACTGCTACTGTGGGCAAACCCTTTTGAGAACTGTCGGACCCAGCCTGAGTACCCCACGGCCATATGGGGCAGCGCACTTGGTGTCACGAACAGGATGAAGTCCCGTGGCGACGACGAAAGAGGATCCCACTGACCAGAGGGGGAGACAACGATCGCTACGACAAGGACGACTCATTTGCCGCCGCAAGGCGGGGAACATCGCAAGATTCTGCAATTTAAACGAGCAACCCCTGGGGCAGAGGGCTAACCCCCAGGAGTAAGATGACCAGGCCTACACAGCTGGCGAGACAAGTACGTCAGAAGACGGCCGGTTCTCCCAGTTGTGATTGATGGCATCCCATTGAACGCTTTACTGGACACCGGCTCTCAGGTGGTGACTATGCCATATATTCTTTATAAATGGTACTGGGCTGACTCTGATATTACCCGCGGCCCAGATAATGAGCTGACAGTAGTCGCCAGCAATGGTCATCCTTTGACACACGTGGGGTATAAGGAGATGACCATTAAGGTGGGGCGAGTAGAATTGAAAGCCCAATTGATGATTGTAGACATTGATCAACGAGAATGTAACCCAAAGATGACCTTAGGTACTAATGTGATAGAAAACTGTCTTGGTGAGGTTATTGTTTTGTTGCAACAGGTAGCCAAAACTGCTGGTTCCAGTGAGCAGCCGGTTCTGCAGAAGGAGATCAAGGCCCTGATGCAAAGACAACAGGTAGAGCTGTCTGGTGGTGAAGTCGGCAGTGTCAGAGTGAGTGATCCATTCCCCATTGCAGTACCCCCAAGGAGTGAAATGGTAATCTGATGTCGGGCAGCCATAGGCCTCAGGGGTCAAGATTGCCAGGCCCTGGTAGAACCAGTGTACTCTGATAGTAGGCCCACTGTCCTAACAGCCAGAGTGGTAGTCGATGTCCGCAAGGGGAGGGTACCTGTACGCATATTAAATTTTGGGGAGCAGGAGGTCAAGCTACCCCAGTATGCCATCGTTGCTAAGTTGTTCACTGTCAATAATAACACAATACAGGCTGCAAAACCATTGGTCCCATCCGACCAGGCGGAGGACAATGGCTCTGCAGAACAGCTAGAGGATTGGTGTCAGAAGATGCACATAGGCACTGACTCCACCCTTCACACCATAAGAATGGGGTTTACCGGGTGGTTCAAGAGTATGAACAGGTATTCAGCAAGCACCCTTTAGACTTTGGGCAGGTAAATATCATCTTATCCCCACCAGAGATCATCCGCCCATTAAAGAGAGGTACCGGCCTGTACCCCAGCTCGCTAACAACGTGCCAAGGGAATGTTATGGGAGATGAAAGGAGGCTGGGGTGATCAGAGACAGTTGAAGCCCCTGGGCAGCTCCCTTAGTCCTCGTTAAAAAGAAAGATGGTACAATGAGGATGTGTGTTGACTACAGGCAGATTAACCGCATTACACATAAGGACACCTACCCATTACCCAGAATTGAGGAATCATTCATTTAGCTGCACTGAAATCCGCTAACTATTTCTCCACTCTAGATCTCACCAGTGGGTACTGGCAGGTTCACGTGGCAGAGACGGATAGAGAGAAGACTGCCTTCAAGACACCCATGGGTTTAAGCAAGTCCAACTGCATGCCATTCGGGCTTTGCAACGCACCAGGGACATTCCAGAGATTGATGTTGCCTTGGGCACAAGAACTATGAGACAGTTCTGTTGCACCTGGATGGCGTCATTGTCTTCTCCAAGATCTATGAAGACCACTTGAAGCACCTGGCCGAGGTGTTCAAAGCCCTGTCCAACTTTGGCCTGAAAGTGAAGCCGTCCAAATGCCACCTTCTGAAGCCCAAGTGTTATGTTTTGGTAGCTGAGGAGAATAAGCAAAAACGGCAATACACCAGAGAGGCTGGAACCTATTGGATTGCAGTACCCGGAACTAACCACACAACTAGAGGTAGTCGTGGAGCGTTCCTACGTTGATCCTAGACGCCTCGTCACAGCCTGAGAGGAAAGGATACTCACTGCAATCCAAAAAAAACCCTAAAAAATACCAACTCTTCTGATTGCAAAAACACCTGAGATCACACGATCTCTACCACCTAATCAGATCTCTGGTGTAACAAAACTAAGCCGCAGCCACTGAAAAAACAGGAAAAAGCAAATGAACAAACAACAGTGGCTCCAGAGAAACTGAGAGGAGCACAAACCCCCGGAGGGGACCTGGCTGAACTCCACAGAAGTGCAGGGAACAATGCAAAAAGCAAGCACAAAAATAAAAGCAGAAAATATGTTATCTGATAGCAGAAGATGCAGGCAATAATCAGCAAACTTCCAAATGAACCAGGAACCACAATTGAGACAAGAACAATTGATCACCGGCAACCATCATGGGAGGGAACCTCCCTTATATCAGACCAGTCTGTGATGCCAGATTGCCATTCCTCGCTGAAAGGTTCAGTACTGTCTGTAACCACCAGAGGGAGCCTCTGCTCAGAAACCATCTCTAGCACATTCATAACACCCAAGGTGCAGTACCTGGGCCATGTAGTGAGCGCGGAAGGTGTGGCACCAGACCCCAACAAAGTCACTGTTATCGGGGACTGGCCAAGACCCAACAACATTCATGAAGTTTGGCAGTTACTTGGGTTGGTAGGCTTCTACCGAAGGTTCATCAAAGGCTTTACTGAAAAAGCTGCACCCCTGCAAAACCTTCTCGTGGGCCAATGCAAGAAGGCCAGAAAGAAAAGTCCTTCATTTGACTGGAATGACGGACTAGAAAGATCCTTCACCCGGTTGAAGTTGGCTCTTACGGGAGATGAAGTCCTGGCATATCCAGACTAGGACCAACCATTCATACTTTATATTGATGCCAGCAATGTGGGATTGGGAGCAGTGCTGTCACAAGTGCAGAAAGGCAGAGTGATCACCTACGCCAGCAGGAAGCTTCGTCCCACTGAAAGGAACTGTAACAATCCTGCTGGCATCACTTCATGGCCTTCCATCTCCCACCTGCCTTACACACCTACTTACTTATTACTCTGGGCCATGCTGTGAGTTCCATGCTGGATGCCGCATGTCTTCTGTCTGCTCTGTGCATGCTTCCTGGCTGTGTGCATAGGGGGGCGGCGCCAGCACTTCCTGGTTCTTATGGAGTCAGTGTGCACCTTCCTAAGGTGTCCCCAGCTAATTGTCAAGAAGCCTCTGGTACTTAAGGTGAGGGCCCGGTGAAGGCGTTGTCTCGTGATGGTCAAGCCATACTCAAGAACAGTCTAGTCCTGCAAGGACAACTACAGCTCCAAGTCGGTGCACTATAAACGAAGACGTTTGTCTTCCATATGCTGTCTGGTATGCCCATGGGTCATTCTGAACATATAATTCCTTTACCCGTTCAAGTCTGGAGACACAGCAATGTGCTTTGGGTGAAACAACCAAGTTGGAAGAGGTTTATGGTTCCCATGCATCAAAGTCAGTCAGCAGTCTCATCTTCTTCCTCTGGTCTGCTAGTCAGCGAGTCTAGGTGTGATGACATCTCCAATGACAGAAAAGCGCTGGCATTCCCTCTACACGGCTCCAAAGACTATACCAGTGTTCTGTTTACAGGAGAATCCCTGCCTCTTGATTGTCTTCCTCTGGGCAACGGGCTGAAGATAGATCCTGAGGGTGTGCCACACTAAACGAGATCGCTAACGAGATGGTTAAAATACGTCACTATTTAGCGATCTCGTTAGTGACGTCGTTGTGTGTGGCATGTAGCAACGACGTGGCCCCTGCTGTGATCTCGTTGATCATTCACTAGAGTTCTGGACCGTATTTTGATCATTGGCGTCCCGCTGGTGAGCCTGAATCGCTGTGTTTGGCACCTTTTGTGAACGATGTGCGACCTCGTTGACGACGCACTAGTCAGCGGCGAAGGCGGGACTTTGTTTTCTTTCGTTAACGCCCTTCAGCTCCGATTGGTGACCACAACATCACCTCAGCTATAATAACTGTGCCCCCATCCATAGTTTCCAGAGCACTTTGTGGATAACTACAACGGTGCTTTGTGCGTTGTTGCGAGGATAGTATCGTGTGTCGGAGTTTTGCGATCCTGTTTGTGGCGCAGTGGTGGGTTTTGCGATCCTGTCTGAGTCGCTAGAGCACCATCTTCCCCATTATGACGCGGTCATCCAATCACAAAGTGGGAGAGCTGTGATAAATATGAGATAAATAGTGACCACCAATCTGTGATGAGGGGCGTGCAAAAGGTTGCGCTCAGTCACGCCTATCGAGGTCGTGATCTTTCACAGTACATGCAGTGTGGTACGTCCCAACGACCGCCAAAGTCGTTGAAGAGATCGCTAACCGCTGATGCGTCGTTAATGAGATCGTCCAGTTTGGCCGCTACTAGCGACCTTAAAATGATCACACCAACGATAGCGTCGTTATCGTGATCGTTAGCGGGATCGTTTAGTGTGGCAGTACCTTATGCCTTCAGCTCCCATGTGGCCGGTTGGTGAAGATAGCAAGCAGAGGTTTTCTCATCTTCTAACTTGGAAGAGGTGGTCCAGTTTTTTCAGGGTAACGGGCTGAAGATGCTTCCTGAATGTATGCCTTCATCTTCCATATGGCCAGTTGAGACAGATTGCCACTAAGACAGAAGTTTACTCATCTCTGCTTTCCACCAATCTGGAGCAAGAGGCCCAGGTCATTGAGGAGGTTGACCTCATCAGGCACCAAGAGACTGGGCATTCTGTGTTTCCTGATGGTACGCTCACCTCATATTACCCGAAGGATGTCGTGATGGCCTGGAGTGTGTGTGGTCCAATACTTCTTCTGCAGGTCATCCTGGTGGGCTTGAAGAAAAGGGGGCGTAAAGGGGGGTACGGTAACAACCCTGCCGGCATCACTGCATGGCCTTCCATCCCCCACCTGCCTAACACACCTACTTGCTCACTACTCTGGGCCATGCTGTGAGTTCTGTCTGTTGCCGGTTCCATGCTGGGTGCCGCATGTCTTCTGTCTGCTCTGTGCTTGCTTCCTGGCTGTTTGCATGGGGGGGTGGCGCCAGCACTTCCTGGTTCTTATGGAGTCAGTGTGCACCTTCCTAAGGTGTCCCCAGCCAATTGTCAAGAAGCCTCTTGTACTTAAGGCAGCCCCATCCCCTGGAGGCTGCCTGAGCAATCACTTTATCTCAGTCAGTGTCTAGCTGCTGAGTTGCTAGATCCTGTCCTGTTTTCTGCCTTCTCTAGGGGGCTTAATACCCAGATGTTGTGAATGGGTTTGGGATGAGTTCTGAGCAGAGGCTCCCTCTGGTGGTTACAAGCGGTACTGGTCTGTTCAGTGAAGATTGTGAGGACTGGGAATCAGGTGTTTCTGACTGGTCTTATATAAGGGAGTCGCCTTCCCATCAGGGTTGCCGGTGATCAATTGTTCTGGTCTGAATCCTTGATTCCAGTTTCCTTTGTAGCCTGCTGTGTCGTGTCTGCATCTCCTGCTTACAGATAAGACATTTCCTTCTTTTTGTTTCTGTGCTAGATTTTTGCATTTTGTCCTGCACTTCTGTGGGGGCCTTCTGGGTCCCCTCAGGGGGCTTTTGCCCTCTCAGTTTAGTTCAGCCACTGATGTTTGTACTTTTGTTTTTTCCAGTTTTTTCAGTGGCTGCTGTTTTGATTTTGTTACACCAGAGAGCTAATTTAGGTGGTAGAGGTCGTGTGATCTCAGGTGTTTTTGAAATTAGTAGAGTTGGTGCTTTCAAGGTTTTTTTTGGGATTGCAGTAAGTACCCTTCCTATCCTTTTCTATTTAGTTAGTTTGGGCCCCAACGTTTGCTCATACTGTTTTCTGTCTGTGTCTGTATTTCGTCTTGTCTAACCGCCATTACATGTTTGGGGGCTTGCTATTATCTTTGGGGTTCTGCTCCGGGGCAGATAGCTTTCCTATTTCTATCTGTAGGTGTACTTAGTTTCTCAGGCTGTGACGAGGCGTCTAGGACCAACGTAGGAAAGCTCCACGGCTGCCTCTAGTTGTGGTGGTTAGTCAGGGTACTGCAATCTCTTAGTTTCCAACTGCTCTGGTGTATTGCCTTTTTGCCTGCACTCCTCAGCTACCGAATCACAACACCCAGACCTGTTTACTATGATTTCTTACCTTGTTCATTACCAGTGTTTCTTGCTTAGTCTGCCATCCTGGGGGCAGAATTCCCAGGCCTCCGCCCTTAGTTCTTATACCTGTTCCTGTACCTGACCTTGTCTGTATTCAGTCCTATTTCTGTGTCCCTTGTATCCTTGTCTCTAGCCTTTCCCACCTGCTGTATCCTTGTGTCTATTGTGGTTCTGCCCTGTTCATCGCACCTAGCAGCTCTGCTCGCCGCACCCAGCGGCTCCCTCTGTCTTGCTGCTGCTGCAGAACCTTTTGCTGCAGCTCCTCTCCGCATACCTTGCGGTTCCGCTTTGCTTTGCTCCAACTACTGCAGAACCTCTTGCTGCAGCTCCTCTCCGCATACCTTGTGGTTCCGCTTTGCTTCGCTCCAGCTACTGCAGCACCTCTTACTGCAGCTCCTCTCCGCATACCTTTTGGTTCTGCTTTGCTTCGCCTCTGCTGCTGCAGAACGTCTTGCTGCAGCTCCTCTCCGCATACCTTGCGGTTCCGCTTTGCTTCGCTCAAGCTGCTGCACAACCTCTTGCTGCAGCTCCTCTCCGCATACCTTGCGGTTCCGCTTTGCTTCGCTCCTGCTTCTACAGAACCTCTTGCTGCAGTTCCTTTCCGCATACCTTGCGGTTCCGCTTTGCTCTGCTCCTGCTGCTGCAGAATCACTTTCTGCCTCTGCTCCGCACTCCTGCGGTTCTGCCTCTGCTTCTCCAGTCTGAACAGGTCCCTACCGGTTTCCACACACTACTCTTACCAGTTCCCATATAGCTCTTATTCCAGTTTGTGCCTCTGTTCTTCCTGAACCAGCCCCAGCTTCCCCAGTCTGATCTGGCCCCTACCTGTTCCCTTGTTCCATTCTTTCCTGCCCGTGTTCCTGTGCCTCCCAAGTCAGTTCCTGTCCTTTCTGTCTCTGCCCGCCTGTCTGCCAGTGTCTCAGCCGTGCCTGCCTGTCTGCCAGTGTCTCAGCCGTGCCCGCCTGTCCACCAAGAGTGCCTGCCGTGCCCGCCATAGTACCAGTCGTGCCCGTCGACTCTTGCCCGCACCTTTCACAGTGCTCTGGTTCCAGTGGGATCAGCAGCCACAACCAGACACCACCCTGGAGTGGCACCTGGCAGCTACCTGCCGCATAAGCCTGACCTCACCATCAGAGACTCCAGTGAACATCAAGGTAGCTGCTTAGTCATGCCCCTTCCAGGATAGTCTGGTTTGTGGCACAGTGGGGCCACAACCCCCACACTCGCGCCAACCAGTCAGGGCGTGAGTGTAACAGGAACCCTGACAACTACAGCTCCTTTAAATTGGAGTTTCTTGCCATAGTCTGGGATGTGACCAAGCGATTCAAACACTACTTGGCTTCAGCGAAGTTTACTATCTTCACGGACAATAATCTGCTGACTCATTTGGAGACCGCAGAGCTAGGTGTGCTGGAGCAGCCCTGGATGGCCCGGCTATCCAACTATGAGTTCACCATCAAGTACCGAGCGGGGCATAAGAACACTAATGCTGATTCGCTGTCCAGGATGCCCAATTTACCAGATGGGGAAGAAGACCAGGAAGAGCTAGAAGAAATAGAGTTACCAGCCTTCCATCACCCCGGAGCGGCCCAGTGCTCCCACTGCGTGAGGAACAAGTGCTATGCCAAGCAGGAAGCCACATTGAATCCGTTGCCCCACCATAAGTGGGCAGAGACGCAGGATGGTGACCCAGCAGTCTGCCTAGTAAAAGAATTGCTGACGCAAGCTGATTCGGACCCTGATCCAGATGCTCCACAAGAGACTCAACAGTTGTGGATGGAAAGGGGCAAATTATTAATCTATGAGGGGAAACTGTGTCAGAGAAATGTCAACTCTGGAACCCACAAACTGGTCTGGCAGATAGTAGTCCAGAGGCGGGATGCGCCAATGGTCTTAGAAGCGTACCACAATGGAACAGGACACTTTGGATAGAAGAAGCTGGAAATCCTGCTACGTGAGCAATTCTACTGGGTGGGCATGAGGAAAGCAATCGAGAAGTGGTGTCGAGAATGTGGTCCATACAACCTGGGACGAAAAGACCGTGATAGCCGGAGTCCATAGTCACCAAACAACTGCTTGAGCTGGTAGCCTTAGAACACATGGAGCTGGTCCCAAGCCGGTCAGGCTATGTCTACGCCCTCACCATAGTAGACCACTACTCCCGATTTCTGGTAGTTGTGCCTGTCAAAGACCAAACAGCGAAGACAGCAGCCAAAGCTATGTCTACGCCCTCACCATAGTAGACCACTACTCCCGATTTCTGGTAGTTGTGCCTGTCAAAGACCAAACAGCGAAGACAGCAGCCAAAGCGTTTCAAGAACACTTTTGTCGACCGCACGGCTACTCCGAACGAGTGCTTACTGACCAAGGCCCAGCCTTTGAAGCAGAAGTGTTGCAGGAGTTCTGTAACCTGTACGGCTGCAGGAAAATCAGGACGACGCCATACCATCCACATACAAATGGCATGTGTGAGAAGATGAACCAGGTAGTAATTGACCTGTTGAAGACCTTGCCCCTGGAAGAGCGAAACCAGTGGCCAGAAAAGTTGCCAGACCTGGTAGATCTCTACAATCGTATCCCTGTAAACTCCACCAACTGCACTCCGGCCTACCTGATGAGAGCAAGACCGGGCAAGTTGCCTATTGACTTGGACATGGGAGTGTTAACACTTGAGATGACATCACCAGATGCAGACTGGGATACAGAGTGGCAGCAACAATACCGCAAAGTGCAAGAATGCGTGGAGAAAAGTTTGTCCCGGGCAAGACAGAGGCAAGAAAGAAATTATAGTCAGCACGCACGTACAGTTCCCTTGTCACCTGGAGAACAGGTACTCAAAAAGAAGAGACGATTTCTCAAACTAGATAACCAGTGGGAGGTTGAACCATACACCGTCGTGCCTTCAGACTTTGATAACACCAAGGTGTGCCTCATCAGTAAAGATGGAGGAAAAACCTCAGTGGCAGTGTCAAGACATCATTTAAAGCCGTGCCTTGAACAACTAAAGGAAAAGATTGAAGACCAAGACATTCTTCAGCCAGTGGAAGACGTGGAGGAAAAGATCAGCACTGTACTTGGCGAGTTCCCTTCAAATTGGATAAGAGTGAACCAGGCCATAGTCATGCCCATCTTAACCGTTCCCCAGCTGGACGTGCCAGAAAGACAAGCGATTCAAGACTAGCCTGAAGATCCACGAGCTCAAGTAACAGGAGCCACATCTGCAGTGGAATGCGAAAATCTGCCCCCTGCTAGCGGTGAATCTGTCAGACCCACAGTGAGTCTAAGAAGTTGCAGACGACTGCCCAGCTTACCAATAAACACACCAGACCAGGCTAGATCATTACAGGCACCTGTACTGCGTAGATCTACCTGTAGTATTGGAGGTCAGGTCCCAGCCCGGTATAAGGACTAAAATATAAGTATAATGCTAATGTAAATAAGTTAATAATGTTTATAATTACAACCGTTAAGCATATGAGTCTACAGAGATACTGTAAGAACTTTTGAACATTCTTGTTTTCTTTATTATATGGACGATTAGGTCGCTGGACTCGTAGTGACAAGGACAATGCTTGTAAGTAGGTAGTGCTTCCTGTGCTTGTCATTAGTTCACATATCACCAATGGCTACAGAATAAAAACCGTCTGGCATGACCGAAGTAGTCCAACTAGGTGACCACTAATGCCCTGTAGTCATGCCCAGTGCCTACGTTGAGGGTTTAAGATGGGTCCCCTATATTGCATTGTGGAGGGTGAAAAGGACAACCCATATCTTGTATCTGTTGATAAAATCTTGTAAATAGTTATGTTTTGTTCTTTTTTATGTTTCCTTAGTCCGGGAGTACTCAACTGTACTAAGGTAGAATGTGGCACCCCAGGAGTTCGGTTGCTACAATGGCCTTGCCTCCCTGCAAAAGGGGGGTGATGACATGCCTGGAAGCAAGAAGGGATCCCCTTATCAGGTAGAAACAGCATACAATGCCTTTCCCAACTCCAGGCCAGAAGGGGGAGCTCTATTACCTGGTTTCAGGAGAGCTGCCCTATAAATTCTGGCCTGCGGGTGGAGTCAAAGAGTTGAAGTCTGAAAGAGGGTGAGAGAGGACGTGTGCAGAGAACCTGGGAGTGGAGCTGCAGCTAAGCTCAACCAGGCCTGAGCGCTAGTGACTGGGCACCAGAGCCCGAGGCTGTGCGGGTATTAAAGTCCCGGCAGCTGAATCCGGAGGGCAGGAGACTGCAAGTCCCCTGCCGCCCCACTGACATTCAACGGCACAGCAGCATGTTATGATTTGGTAGCTGAGGAGGACAGGAGCAAAAAACA
>VIAB01014714.1:33385-53134 GCA_009801035.1 Oophaga pumilio | reverse complement strand
ACTCTTTCGCCCGGGGCCCATACAAACCTGGAGCCGGCCCTGGTCAGAGCCACCAAGCCCTCTTGTCAACAGCGCCGCAAAAATTAACAGACACTTTGAGAAGCAGTGGAGACTGAGCGCTGGACCTGGTGTCAATAGATAAAGTAGAGCTTTTATTTTAAAAAAAATGTACCAGGGAAAGAAGGGCTTTCTGAAACCTGTAAGACTTGTTTAAGAGGTGTAGTCCAATACTTTTATACATTTTGTGCAAATTATGGTAATAAGGCCAGAGTCACACTACCGTACAACACGGCAGAGTGCAATGTGAGTAAAAATCGCATTGCACTTGGACGAATGTTATTCAATGACGCAATCCAGATCAGCGTTGTTTTTCTCAGGCATATTTGACGTGCGTGCAAAGTCACAACAGGTTGCGATTGTATGCATATATTGCTGAGACTCACCAATGCAAGCCTATTGGTGCAATAAAAACTCGTTAGCCATTCGCATAGCTTGTGACAAATACGCACACATTTTCCTGAAGCCAGTAAATTGCATCAACCAAGAACAGGAAGCTTGGCGTGCAGATTGTACTGTAAAAAAGCCAAGAACACGCCTCCATGGCTCCCCAAAATGTTGAGACAAGACCCAATGTAAAAGAACCCGCTCAGTTGCATTTAAGGTTAGCCTGTCACACATGTTTTTCACAAACCAGGACAAACAAGACACCAGCAGGAGCTCCATTTGAAAGATTTGAGGACTAAACTTCATGTGAAGCCAATGTATGGCCTTCTTGATTAGGTTTTTATTCCTTTCAGACAATTGAGCCAGTTAATTTACTGGGACAGTACATCGGGAAAATCTGTCAGAAATACACACGGATTAACATACGGAGAACACTTGTTCTCACCAGTGAGAATCGGAGCGATTTTTTCTATGTTTAGTGTGACTCCAGAGACTTAGAATAAAACACAAAAGGCAATCTGTTAGAAAGCAAGAAATGCAGTAAAATCAGTTTATATGTGACCATCAGCTCCCCAGTGTGAAGATCCTGCCAAACAGCTACCGACATTTCAGCTAAATCCATCTGAGAATAATAAGTAATCAAGATATTAGCTGAGTATTGAACAATCTAGCTTTAAAGAATATCCATTGTTCTGTTTTCACTTCATAAATCAATAGTTCATGTGAAAATGACGAACTTTGTTATACTATTTACCTTATCAGAGAAATCTGCCAGGACTGATTTAATTTTTACTTTCTCAATTCATGTGTAAAATCTGTATTCAGTGAAGCCAGATTATTAGATTACGTAGATAGGAGATGACAGTTGCTTCTAATAAGATTCAGATTCTGGGGCCAATTCATCAAAGTTTTTATGCCCATAAACTGTCGTAAAAGTTTTGAAAAGTAGCAACATTTTTGCATAATGTGGAGTTTCACAAAAATATTGCGACTTTTGGCGGGCGATGACGTCACCGCCAGTCACTGAGGCTGCACTCGCAGCAGTTCAGTCACCAGTGGATCTCAGCGTGGACTGTCGCATCTTGGCACCGTCCAGGCTGAAAACTATTAATCCCCCAGACATGGATTACGGTGTGGGACAGAACGACAGACAGGTGAGGGATATTGTTGTTTTTTTTATTTTAGTTTTACTACAGTAGAACAAGGGCTTCGGTGGAATTAGGCGTTAGGTGAGTATAACTGTGTTTGTTATTTTTAAATAAAAAGTGTTTTGTTTTATTTCTAATAAAGGACTTTATCTGGCTCTGTCTTTACTTACCATGTAACTATAGAATTAGTAATGGATAGGTGCCTCATAGACGCCTCTCAATTACTAAGCCGTGGTCTTGATTTCACCTGACAATACAAAGGTGACATCAACCCCACAAATATTAACCCTACTTGCCATCGCTACAGGGCAAGTGGGAAGAGCCGGGCAAAGCTCCAGAATTGGTGCATTCTAATAGATGTGCCTTTTCTGGGCAGCTGCAGGCTGATAATTTAGGCTGGGGAGGGCTATATCCATGGCCCCTTACCAGCCTGAAAATTCCAGCCCCCAGCTGTCTGCTTTAGCAAGGCTGGTTGTCAAAAATGGGGGGACTTCATGCCATTTTTTAAAATTATTTATTTAAATAATTTAAAAAAAACAGCGTGGTGACCCCTCTATTCTTGATAACCAGCCTTGTTGAAGTGGACAACTGAGGGTTGCAGCCCCTAACTGTGAGTTTTGCCTGGCTGGTTATCAAAAATATAGGTGAACCCATGCCATTTTAAAAAAAAATAAATTATTTACAGCACAGGAGCACGCTAATGAATACACCCATCAGCCGCTTCTACTCTCACTGTCAATAGCAGCAGCAGCAGATGTCGCATGATAGGAGCAGTAGTCCCATCCGCTGACACCAGTGACGGAGGTAAACTTTATACCTCCGATCACAGCTGAGCGCTCATGCTGTCATTTGACAGAGTAGGTACCGCGGTTCTCTGACCGGTGGGGATGATTCTACCGCTGATCAGAAGCGGTGTTTGCCACCACGCTGTCATGCACATGACTTCATGACAAACACCTTTTGTTCGGGCAGCTGAACCTGAACAGTAACACAGACTTCCTAATGAAGTCTGTGTTCGGTGTCCGTACCCAAACAGTAGGTGTTCGGTATGGACGCCGAACTTTACTGTTCAGTTCGCCCATCTCTAATGGACACTTTAATTGAAACCAAACGGCTCCACTACCTGATAAGCTTCACCACTAAAGTACATCACTTTTCTTTACTTTTGCTTGTATTTTTTGTAAAAAAAGGAGGGGTACTTTAGGGGTCCTTTTACCTTAGTCTCTGGCCCATTCCTTTACTTGGGTGCTGATGGTTAATCGGGTTAATCAGGGTGGGAGGAGGCTTCACTTGCCTAGGGTACCAAAATACCTTGTCACTGCCCTGCCCAACACATCATATCTGCCTTTTGAGCAGCCTGCCAATGCTCATTGCCTTTGATGTATGGCAGTCTCTGATTTTGTATGTTCTTCCCGTGTTTGCGTGGGTTTCCTCCGGGTACTCCGGTTTCCTCCCACACTCCAAAAACATACAGATAGGGAATCTAGATTGTGAGCCCCATTGGGGACAGCGACGATGATGTGAGCGGGTTGTAAAGCGCTGCGGAATATGTTAGTGCTATATAAAAATAAAGATTATTAAGATTATTATTTGCCTATATAGCATTTATTACAGACTCGCAAAAATGTTACTGTAAGGAAGCGGTCCCCTCATGTGTCAATTTACCAGTTCTGCTCTTAAGCGTACTGCATTTTAAGAAATATAAGACCAATATATTAGGCAATGCACCTCCAACCCAAAATTAAGCAATATATGTACTATCATGTACTATTTGCTTACTATGTTGCTTTCTAATGAGAATGGAGAACTGTTTGAAGGAATAAAGTAAGCATGCACTTATAGCAAATATGCACCTCGTCAATTGGCTGATATATCATACACATAAGTTTACTAGATGTTTATGGGTTTTCCAGATTTATTAAGTATGTTAATATTTTCATATTTTTTTTTCTTTTTTAGGTAATTGGCATGTTCCTTAGAAGCATTGTCATCTGTAAATTCGTTTTCACTAGCTCTTGGCTTGCACAGAGCTGTCCTTCTCTTTGTGATTGTTTTAATGGAGTCCAAGTTTTCTGTTCCAGTGCTAAAATTATACAAATTCCTACTGATATTCCAATCAATGCTACTCACCTCATGTTTTTAGACACAAAAGTATCCTTTTTGAATGATTTGTCTTTCACACGTTACAATTCTTTGAAAAAATTACTCTTTGTCAGCAATGCTATACATTTTATACAAGAGAATGCATTTAATGGACTTCCGCACCTCACCGACCTGGAGATATCAGCCAACCCACTGTCTATGATAAAACCTGGAACATTTAATGAGCTGAACGAACTCCAAAAACTCACTATCACACACAATTCAATCAAGGATCTCCCATGCAATCTCCTGGAAAGTACAACAAAATTAGAAGTTCTTGCTTTACAAGGAAATAACATCTCACAGATCTGCGCCAGTTTATTTAGTCAGTTGAAGAATCTTCGTGAACTGAACCTTGATGCTAATGAAATTTCCACTCTACATGCTGATTCATTCAATCAACTGCAAAATCTCAGCGTTCTCAAACTGAACAACAACAACATAAGTCAAATCAAACCCGGGATCTTTGATAAGCTGAGGAACCTTACTGAACTGTCACTGGATGGAAATAGGATCGTCCGGGTATTTAGGTACACCTTTGAAAAATTGACATCCTTGAAAAAGCTCAGTCTTGTTAAGAACTCTATTAAAGAATTACATTCTGATGTTCTTTTGAAACTTAGTAATCTTAGATGGCTCACCATAGAAGGAAACCAAATTGCTACACTTTCTGATGGAATTTTTGCTGGACTACACAACTTAGCCAACTTGTTACTGGGTGGAAATAAACTGGAAACTATTCCAAAGGGAATTTTCTCAAACTTAGAAAATTTAGAAACATTAGTTTTGTCTTATAACAAAATTCAAAATTTGGAAGATGGTGCTTTCGATGGTCTATCATCACTCACTCACCTTTATCTGGACAATAACAATATTACAGCTATCGATGAAAATATTTTTAAAACTCTAACTAGTCTATTAGTTATTAGCCTTCATCACAACTCACTAACAATGCTCCCAGAAGGCATATTTGATCCGTTATATAGCCTGATATCATTAATTCTTCATAATAATCCTTGGTGGTGCGACTGTCCATTTTCTCATTTTCTGGTCTGGATCAAAGAAAACAGAGACATGACTCAAATTTCTGAAATCATTTGTAATGGACCAGAACACTTCCAGGGAAAATCAATTAATGACTTAAAAGTTCGAGAATTGGAGTGCCCTGCTATCAATAATGTTCCACAAAACCCATCATTTAGGATACAGGAGACCGCCTTTACTAATGGTCCCGGCACTGAGGGAAGCATCTGTAAGAGTTACTCAATCAGTAATGGTAGTTTAATTATTAGCTGTGAGCTGATGGTGTGTTCAAGCATTGCTGTACAAGTATCTACAATGGAAGAATCATTTACTAGAACCTCCAATCACATCTATAGTAAAGGAGATTCTCAATGTGGAACGACAAACCTAAAATTTACCATCACAGTTACATAATATTCAGAAAATTACATTTTATTTCATGTTGCATTGTCAAGTACACAGACCAAAGTACACCTAATTCTGCACACAAGTAGTTTGAGGGAAATGAGATTACCATGTTTGTGTAGAATCAAATATCCTGGAATCAAAAAATGGTGAATGATAAACCGCAAAATTGTATTCATCTCATAGTATCTCGTAGTATCCATAAAAAATCCAATGGATGTGCCGAAAATCCCTATTTTCCCTAATTCTGTTTATCTCATTGTAGCCATATGAAATCCAGGTCATACATAGTAATAACTAATCAGATAATTGTAATACAATTTTAATTTATATGCAAAATAGATTGAAGTGCTCTGGGTGTGACCAGAGTACTTTCCAAACCTTTGCCATTCCAGCTCTATCTCTCATCCAGATCCATCTTCATCTGCTTGTCTGATGGCTCGCTATCTTTCAGAGAGCAATATTACCATATAAACACTTTACGGTTGGATTGTTCAGACCAATTCCCTTTACCGATGTGTATAAAGAGCAATAGCTAACAATGTGGGTCATATGCATTACTGACAAAAATATTAGGCTAAGTTCATCCAATATCAAGTGTACAGTCCAGTCGTCAAAAAAACTGAGTACACCCTCTCTGAATTATATGGTTTTACGTATCAGGATTTAACAACTAATAACACCCTGTACTTGAATGGACTTAGAATGCGGTAAATACAACCTCAGATGAACAACCAAACAACGGCAATCATTTTGTGTCATTATTTAATAAAAACTAGGCCAAAATGCAGAAGTGGTATGTAAAAAATCAAGTATACCCCATGAATTAGAAGCTGGTAGAGCCACCTTTAGCAGCAATTACTTGAAGTAATCATTTTCTGTTTGACTTTTTCATTCTGTCATATCGTTCCAGAGGAATTTTTGCCCACTTTTCTTTACAACATTGCTTCATTGTTCATTGAGGTTTATGGAAATTTGTTTATGCACAGCTGCCTTAAAGGGATTGTCCACTACTAGGACAACCCGTTCTGAATCTTAATGTTTGACCCGTTAAAATAAAAATGCTTATATTCACCTCCAGTGGCGGTACTCACATTCCCAGGGTTCATGTGAGATTGTTATGTCACGTTAGCCAGGCGCCCGATCAGTGCTGGCGTCACTGTCTCCGCCTTCAGACGTATAAGTAATCAAGAGTAAGTGAGCGGCCAGCCTCAGCTCTGACTTCCTCTTGATTACTTATTTGTCTGAAGGCATGAGACTGATCCAGTGCTGATTTGGCGCAGGGCTCGTGTGACATAACAATCTCACATGAACCCTGGGAATGTGAGTACTGACACAGCTGGAATTGCCCAAACCCAGGAAGTGAGTATAAGTGTTTTTTTATTTTAATAGGGGAAAACATTAAGATTAAGGCTTCTTTCACACTTCCGTTGTGTGACATCCGCCCAAGTGTGAACATGGCGGATCCGTCAGAAAAGTGCAAAAACGGATGCAAAACTGGTCAGTTTTCTGACGGATCCGCCAAGAAGATTTCACCTGGAAATGATGAAAATTTCGTTCCGGAAATGTAAGTCCGGACCAAGGAGAGAGAGAGAGACCCCGGACAGTGTTTTCTGCATTTTCAATGGTTTTCTATGGAGGCGACGGATCCGCAGGCGGATTCCGTCAAAAACGGATGCCAACGGATCCGCCGCCCATAGGCGGCCATTATACAAAATGGCGGATGCGGCGGATCCGCCGTTGTCTGCCATTTTGGCGGACAAAAAAAACGTTGCATTGGATGTTTTTTTGTAATGACGGACGCCAATTTTTTGGCGGATCCATCAAAAAATGGACCTAACGGACGACCATCCGTCAAAATCCGTCACTAATGCAAGTCAATGTAAATAAACGGATCCGCCAAAAAAAAATGGCGGATCCGTGTTTTTCACATTTTGACGGATTTTGACTGACGTCGCACGACTGAAGTGTGAAAGAAGCCTAAGAAGGTGTTGTCCTAGTGGTGGACAACCCCTTTAAGGTCCCTTAATAGCATTTCAGTTAATTGAGGTCTGGATTTTGACTGGGCCATTACAACAACGGACTTCATTTCTTTTTTAGCCCTTCTGATGTAGATTTGATTGTGTACTTGGAATCATAATTCCATCAGTTTTGGCCAAGCTTTAGCTTTTGGATACATGGTCTGACATTTGAATTTAGAATATTTTGGTACACAATGGAGTTCATGTTTGATTCAATGACTCCAAATCATCACCTATCCTCCACTGTGATTGAAAGTTGGTATGAGGTGTTTGCGATGAGATATGCCATATTTGGTTTTCATTAAATGTGTAGCAGGGCATTATGTCCAAACATCTCCACTTTGCTCTTGTCTGTCCAAAGGACATTCTTACAGAAGCCTTGTGTTTTGTTCAGATGCAATACTGAAAAATGTAGCCATGCTGCCACGTTCTATGAAGAAGCTTTCTACTGACGACCATTCCAAACAAGCCATACTTGTTGAGTGTTTTTCTAATTGTAGTGTCATGAACTTGAAATCTTAACATGCTGAGGCGTATAGAGTCGGAGCTGTAGGTCTTGGGATTTTTGCCATTTTCTCTGAGAATTGTATACACTGACCTTGGGGTGAAATTGCTGGAATGTTTACTCTTGGGAAGATTATCAAGTTTTTTGAATGTTTTCCAAGTGTGAATAATCTTCACTTGAAGTAGAATGATGGACTCCAAATAGTGTGGAAAAAAGCCATATATCCCTTCCAGATTGATATGCAGCAACAATTTATCCTATGAGATCAATACTGATGACTTTTATCCTTGGCATTGTGCTAACACATACCCGAAATCTATAGATCAGCAAACTGACAAAGCTGCTTTTATAGCAATGGTCACAGTGATGAAAGATTGTTCAAGTGCATTTGAATAACAGCACCTAGCTGCTACTTTCCAGTTACTGTGTATGGAAACATAGGTGTGCTTAATTTTCACTCAGTGCTTCTGCATTTTGGTCCACTTTTGGTTACATAAATAATGACACGGTTGAATTTTTCATGTGTTGTTCATCTGGGGTTGCATTTAACTCATTTTAAGACCTTTGAAGGGCCAACTGTTTTTATTATGTCCTGATATATAGTACCATATATTTCAGAGAGGGTGTACTCAGCATGTCTTGGGCTTTAAAAGGAACTTTAGAGGAGATTCATGCTGCCCGAACCACAGGCCGTATGAATCAGACAGTTATGTTTTATTCTGCTGTGGCATTTCTGACAAAACTTACTTTGGAAAGGTATCTATATACTATGCGCCTTGGATGACAAGTCCAAGGCAAATACTGGTGGATTTTCTCCACCTCACTTCCATCGGGTCTATCCCAATGTGTTTATATAAGGAGAGAAGCAAAAAGAAGCAGCCAGACCGATTCCTTAAAGTATGTTTTGTCTGTAACACCACAGCATTTCAGACTAAATCATACATGCATTAAGTCTCTTATTCATACTGTTTGTGGTTGAATCTCCAGTAAGGTTTCCTATAAGACTCTAATTTGAGTCACCAGCATATAGTTGCAAATATCTTGTACCTGCAAAAATCTAATATCCAATGGTCACATCGAACAAAAAGCACATATGTGTCATGAAGCTAGCCTAACCTGGGGATACACATGCTAAACAAATATGGAAACATTATTTATTAACTAGGAATAAGTGCTCAAGACTTTGCAGAGAAAAAAAGTAAAATAATGCCAATTTACAGAATTTATTCCTAAAATTTAGCTTATATGATGAAATCATCCTTAAGAGGTTAATGAATTGTAATTAAATAAACAGCATTGGTTGATCAAGAAAACAAGAGACAACTTTTTGGTAGAATAATATTATGTGCATTAGCCGTTGTTTTTTTGTTATGATTGCTTTTTTTTCCCTCTACTTTAATCAGGTCTGTAGTCCATAGAAAGGAAGTTACTTGTTGCAAACAGTAATGTTAAACATCTCTATTTGGGCTCTTGTAACAATATTGTAAAAAAATATCAGCTATGTCTTCTGTTCTCCAAAAAAATACCATCAACACTAGAGTCTGATATCTTTAAATGGTAAAGTAGAATTAGTAATGCTAGTTTCTACCTCTAGAATACCGTATATACTCATGTATAAGCCGACCCGTGTATAAGCCGACCCCCCTAATTTTGCCACAAAAAACTGGGAAAACTTATTGACTCGCGTATAAGCCTAGGGTGAAAAATGATTATGCCCCCATATGATGCTCCACAGATTAGGCCCCCATAAACTGCAGATTATGCCCCAATATGCTGCACAGATTATGCCCAATATGCTCCACAGATTAGGCCCCCATAAACTGCAGATTATGCCCCAATATGCTGCACAGATTATGCCCAATATGCTCCACAGATTATGCCCACATATGCTCCAGATTATGCCCAATATGCTCCAATGATTATGCCCCCATATGCTTCAGAGACTATGCCCCATATGCTCCAGATTATGCCCCCATATGTTCCACAGATTATGCCCCCATATGCTGCACAATTATGCCCCATAGTATACGTCCCTTATGCTGCTGCAAAAAAAATGACATACTCACCTCTCGTCGCTGGGGGCCAGGTGCCGGTGTCCTGAGCAGGCGGTGACACTGGCGTGCTATGAGGGACAGGTGCCGGTGTCACCGCTCGCTCAGGACCCCGGCACCTGAGATATTTACCTGTCCTCTCTGCACCGCTGCGCTGCTCCCTCGGTCTGACTCCTCTGGCTGTGAATGATCAGGCAGGGGGCGCGGCGCGCACTAACGACGTCATCGCACCCTCTGCCTGATCATTCACAGCCAGAGGAGTCGGACGAGGGAGAAGCGCGCAGCGGTGGACCGTGGGACAGGTAAATATCGCTATACTCACCCCTGCGCCGGCGCGGTCTCTGCAGCCTCTCGTCTTCTCCCGGCGCTCTCCGCAGCGCTTCAGTCCTACAGCGGTCACGTGGTACCGCTTATTAAAGTCATGAATATGTGCATATTCATGACTTTAATGAGCGGTGCCATGTGACCGCTGCAGGAAGGAGCCGGAGGTCGTGGGAGAAGCAGGGGGGCTACAGAGACCGCGCCGGCGGAGGGGTGAGTATGATCCGACACCCCCGCTCCCTCTCCCCCGCCGACCCCAGTATATGACCCGCGTATAAGCTGAGAGGGGGACTTTCAGCCCTAAAAAATGGGCTGAAAATCTCGGCTTATACACGAGTATATACGATAGTTACAAAATTATATGCAGAATTTTGTAGTACAGTTACTCTTAGGTCTTACTATAATGAAATAATTAAAACTGTTCATGTTAGGCAACTTCCTGACAGCATTAGTGTTGACCGCAGTGATTACACATCTAGGAAGTTCACTTTGGGTGGGTCAGAATTGGATGTGTAATACAACGCGCTGTTGTAAAACATCTGTTGCCAGTGATATGTGAAATCACAACACAGACATACAGTGGATACTGAAAGTATTTGGACCCCTTTAAATTTTCCACTGTTTGTTTCATTGCAGCCATTTGATAAATTTAAAAAAGTTCATTTTTTTCTCATTAGTGTACACTCTGCTCCCCATCTTGACTGAAAAAAAACCAAATGTAGACATTTTTGCAAATTTAATAAAAAATAACTGAAATATCACATGGTCATAAGTATTCAGACCCTTTGCTCAGTATTGAGTAGAAGCACCCTTTTGAGCTAGTACAGCCATGAGTCTTCTTGGGAATAATACAAGTTTTTCACACCTGGATTTGGGGATCCTCTGCCATTCTTCTTTGCAGATCCTCTCCAGTTCTGTCAGGTTGGATGGTGAACGTTGGTGGACAGCCATTTTCAGGTCTCTCCAGAGATACTCAATTGGGTTTAGGTCAGGGCTCTGGCTGGGCCAGTGAAGAATGGTCACAAAGTTGTTCTGAAGCCACTCCTGTTGTGAATGGGCTTGAGATGAGTTCTGAGCAGAGGCTCCCTCTGGTGGTTACAAGCGGTACTGGTCTGTTCAGTGAAGATTGTGAGGACTGGGAATCAGGTGTTACTGACTGGTCTTATATAAGGGAGTCACCTTCCCATCAGGGTTGCCGGTGATCAATTGTTCTGGTCTGAATCCTTGATTCCAGTTTCCCTTGTAGCCTGCTATGCCGTCTTCCATTCATCCCCGTGCTTAATGCGAATAAGGTTATATGCCCCCCTGAGGTCAAGCTTGGTAAACCAAGTAGCGTTTTTCACCCTGGAAAACAGGTCAGAAATCAAGGGTAACGGGTATTGATATTTCACAGTAATATTGTTCAAAAGACGATAATCAATACACGGCCTTAATGAACCATCCTTTTTGGCCACAAAGAAAAAAACGGCACCTAAGGGTGAAGAGGATGGTCTGATATGACCCTTCTCCAATGACTCCTTGATATAAGACCGCATAGCGTCATGTTCAGGTACAGACAAGTTAAAAAGGCGACCTTTAGGGAATTTACTACCAGGCACTAATTCAATAGCGCAGTCATAGCTCCTATGGGGAGGCAAGGATGCAGATTTACTTTCGCTAAACACATCAGAAAAATCAATCAAAAAGTCAGGAACATCCTGAGCCTGGGGGGAGGCAGAAAAAACAGGAGTGTTGGTATTAACACATTGGCAGCCCCAACTGGTTACAGACACAACACAGCAGGCCACAAGGGAAACTGGAATCAAGGATTCAGACCAGAACAATTGATCACCGGCAACCCTGATGGGAAGGTGACTCCCTTATATAAGACCAGTCAGTAACACCTGATTCCCAGTCCTCACAATCTTCACTGAACAGACCAGTACCGCTTGTAACCACCAGAGGGAGCCTCTGCTCAGAACTCATCTCAAGCCCATTCACAACACACTCCTTTGTTATTTTAGCTGTGTATGTGCTTAGGGTCATTGTCATTTTGGAAGGTGAACCTTCGGCCAAGTCAGTGGTCCAGAGCACTCTGGAAGAGCTTTTCATCCAAGATATCTTTGTACTTAGCTGCATTCATGTTCCTTTCAATTGCAACCAGTCATCCTGTCCCTGCAGCTGAAAAACACCCCCATAGCATGATGCTGCCACCATCATGTTTCACTGTTGGGATTGTATTGGGCAGGTGATGAGCAGTGCCTGGTTTTCTCCACATATATCACTTAGAATTATCACCAAAAAGTTCTATCTTTGTCTTATCAGACCAGAGAATCTTATTTCTCATAGTCTGGGAGTCATTCATGTGTTTTTTTTAGCAAACTCTATGCAGGCTTTCATATGTCTGGCACTGAGTAGAGGCTTCCGTTCAGCCACTCTGCCATAAAGTCCCTACCGGTGGAGGGCTGCAGTGGTAGTTGACTTTGTGGAACTTTCTCCCTTCTCCCTACTGCATCTGTGGAGCTCAGCCACAGTGATCTTTGGGTTCTTCTTTACCTCTCTCACCAAGGCTTTTCTCCCATGATTGCTCAGTTTGGATGGACGGTCAGGTCTAGGAAGACTTCTGATGGTCCCAAACTTTTTCTATTTAAGGATTATGGAGACCACTGTGCTCTTATGAACCTTGAGTACTGAAGAAATTCTTTTGTAACCTTGGCCAGATCTGTGCCTTGTCACAGTTCTGTCTCTGAGCTCCTTGGCCAGTTTCTTTGACCTCATGATTCTCATTTGGTCTGACATGCACTGTGAGCTGTGAGGTCTTATATAGACAGGTGTGTGCCTTTACAAATCAAGTCCTGTCAGTTTAGTTAAACACAACTGGACTCTAATGATGAAATAGAACCACCTCAAGGAGGATCACAATGAAATGGACAGCATGTGACTTAAATATGAGTGTCTGAGCAAAGGGTCTGAATACTTATGACCATGTGATATTTCAGTTTTTCTTTTTTAATAAATTTGCAAAAATGTCTACATTTCTGGTTTTTATCAGTCAAGATGGGGTGCAGAGTGTACATTAATGAGAAAAAAATGAACTTTTTTTAATTTACCAAATGGCTGCAATGAAACAAAGAGTGAAAAATGTTAAGGGGTCTGAATACTTTCCGTACCCACTGTATAAAGGCGTATATCATCAATCACAGATCAAAGTTTCAAAACATTTGAAACAAATCTCTTAAGTACTGTTCTTCTACGTTGGAGACTCTATTGCAAGTCACTATTGCAGATCTGGCTGAAAAAATTTGCACAATACTGCAGCATGTTCCCGCCGGTTGTCCTCATTCCACTCAGCTATAGATTGATAGGTCTCTCCTGTTAATTTATGTGAGTGAGATGGGGAACAGCTGGAAAGTTCATAACTCTGTGACAAGTCATCCTAGCCACTTTGTCTCCAGCCGGCATTTTAAACTATGTTTTCCCTGTAAAGTTTCAAAGTTAAACATAGTTTTCTGCAGTAGGGATGAGTGAACATGCTCAGATAATGTCTTATCCGAGCATGCTCGGGTGTTATCCGAGCATCTTGGGCGTGCTCATATATTATGGTCAAGGCCCCATGGTAGCCTCAACACATGTGGAGATCCCTAATAAACAAGCAATCCCTACATGTGTTCAGACTGTCTAACAGCCGCAAAATCATGCAGCCACAGGGACTCGAACATAATATACGAGTACGTACAAGATACTTTGATAACACCCGGGCACATTCGCTCATCACTAGTCTGCAGTAATGCATAGTCTCTATTGAATCAGCATGAATCAGCTAACAGGTTCCTTTTAAATTGTAATGTATACTGCTACTCACATATAGAATTTATTATGCCTGCAAAACTAGAGTGAAAAACTTAAAACAAGACTAAATATACTTCCATATGCCATCTACAAATTGTACACCACACCACTTATTTTTGCAACACATACAATATAGGGCAGGTAAGGGGGAAAAGGCTGTGAAATTACATCAAAGTAGACATGTGTATGTCTATTCTTCCACTAAAGTCAGGACGGATGTCCTAAGACGTGTTTCTCTGTTCTCCTGGGCGGTCTCCTCTGGAAGAAGCTGAGAAACCATTGAAACATGATGTCATGCCCTCCTGAGAAAGCAGGGTGAAACGCGAGTTGGGACCCTGGCACACGTGGCTCTATACAATTCTGCACGTAAGGTTTTCCTATTAGCTATTTCTTCACCTGTTCTTTTTCTGCTTACCATTTTGTTGGATTTGTTACTTAAATTCTTGTTATAGGGGTAAATAGCAGTTTGGCTTATCTCCTATCTCATTCACTTTTTTCTACCAGTAATTGAGATATTAGCATATTACTACTATATGCACTGCAATATTTTAAGCTATACTTTTCACTAGTACTTTACGTATTGTTTACTTTTAATATTGTTTCTTTGTCTTCTGGAGTAGCTTTGTAGCTTTAATGCCTGATTTATACGAATAGGTATTTTTTAGGTTATTTTGTACACTAGTCCTTATCCGGCATTAGACTATTACTAATAAATTTGTCTATATTAACATTTACTACATGTACAATGTTTGGTTTCAAACTTTGGGCACTTTTTGACCTCTCCTCAACTATTAGGGTTACTATACATTTTTTATCATCTGGCATTAATATTGTCCCTTGTATATACTCTATTATGTACTCTAATGGTTTATAGATACCACTGTGCCCTAACTTCTTAGAGGAATTTTTTGCTTGTTCACTAGTTTTTATGTATTTAGATTTTAATAGACACTTTAATAAAATTTGTGATTTTTATGTTGGAGTTGTATAGCACTCTTTTTGGGTTCTGTGGAATTCAGCAGTCTCCCTAGGATCTCAGACTTGGTTTCGAATCTGTCACCCCATTTTGGCTATATCAGATAAAGATATGACTGAATAGTGCGTCCCATAAGTAACCTATCGGTATGTATCACATATCCTGATACCTCCATTTTGATGCCAAAATACCTTTGTAAACTTCCTATTTTGGTATGCTAATCGGTCCGGTACGGAGGGAGGCGTTTTCTCAGTTCTCCCCGCCCCCCCCCGCTCCTCGGCTTGTCTTGCGTATGGCTGTCTGTGAATCGCACAGACGGCGTTCGGCTTCCTGCGATTGCGCTTTTCAAATTCCCCCCGCGCATGTGCAGTGTGCTTTGCCCACTGTTGCACAACACCTATATAGTTGACCCATGTAGAGAGAAAAATATAACCAATAGAACACATCAAAAATAGAATAACTCTAAGGTAATGAAAAAGTGACAAACTTTATTGAACATCATGTTAAAAAACATATCAAAAAGTTGGTAAAAACGGGAAAACCCACACAAAATACAGACAAATAAGGTGGTACACCCAAAACAAGGTATTGTGACGCTAGCAAGACTCATCAAAAAACATCTTAATTGCTTCCTTACAGAGTTCCACACCCCTATGGAAAAATATGGTTGATGCTATAGTGACACTCTTATCAAGAGCAAGCGTATAAGCATATCCATCAGCTAGTCAGAGGAATGTCACCAAATAAAAGTCTTATGGTGTTAAAAGAAAAGACACAGCCCCATATGGGGATTACTATTAAATAATTGCCACTGACCGCTGAGGGAATGCAGATCCAAAGTTAGTATAGAAAAGCACTAGCCATGTAAAGGAAACACATTGCTAAAGTCACTATTGCTTGTAACGCATAATTTACCTCAAGATTCAGGCGTCCACCACACCCGACGCGCGTTTCGCATTGAAATGCTTCGTCCAGGGGTGGATAGACGTTGGTACGGTACCTTTTTATTTGGCCAATCAAATGAGCAGACTGATGAAAGTCTAAGCGCATGCGCAAAGGGCAGTATCTGTTAACGCCGTTACCATGGTAATCGTACACCACCGCGACACATTTATATCATATCCAGTACATCTCAATAATCAAACCATCCCACAGATATGACCCAAATGGTAAATATATTAGCAGACATAAAAAATCAATTATGGGTAATCTTCTGTATGTTGTTATAAATGTACATAATGCACAGCCGAATATGCAGTCACTTGTATTTCCGGTGACGCGGTTTGCCATGGGAACACATGCTCTGATGTTGATAATATGGAGCCGGGAAGGCGGAAGACGGAAGTGCGTGTCCACGGATGATATCATGCGACCTGCAGACGTCCGCTGCATCGGCTTGTCATGGTAACCGTTGTCAAGATGCTCGGTGACTTGAACAATTAACTCCAATCGCATTAATAATTCTGATTATCACAGAAGGAGCTCTATTGTGCAACAACCCTAAAAGACTCATATGGGAGATTTAAAAAGGTAGAAGCAGTAGATATTAAAAATATTGAAATGCAGCATGCAGAAAACAAATGCTAACCAGCCATCAAGGTATTGTAAACACGAATATTGCACAAATGCCCATAATCCCAGAAAATGGAATATACATTATTCATACTATAGCATTAGTAGTCGATCTATTTTAAGAAAAGAGCCTCCCAATAACACACATATTGTATACAGATGTAATGAATTATAAAAAGGCATATCAATAGTGAATATAGTATATATATATGTGTATATGTAACAAAGACACACAGATACATATAAAGGTGCCTCTAAAGCAATAATAACACTATATATCCAATATCATGAATAAACAGTAACAATTAACTCTGTATACTAATGTGGAACAAGGTTAATAGATGGGGCCTATCTCTCATATATAAAGAAATATACCAGTACCAGATAAATATCTATCCATTTCATACAAAAAAGAGAAAGGGCTAACAAAATGATATACCGATGCTGTTATTATGTACAGTATTCGTATCAAATCATCAGAGTACAAAAAGATTGTCGCCAAGTATCGATATAAAGTCATATTAATCTGCAAAAAAACAATAAAAATAAAAACCTCAATTAAAAAGAGATAAAACACCCAACAACTAAAAACAAAACACTGTTGGGCAAAACACACTGCGCATGCGCGGGGGGAATTTAAAAAGCGCAATCGCGGGAAGCCGAACGCCGTCTGTGCGATTCACAGATGGCCATATGCAAGAGATACCGAGGAGCGGGGCGGGGAGAAGAGACAAAACGCCGCCCTCCGGACCGGACCGCCCTGATTAGCATACCAAAATACGAAGTTTACAAAGGTATTTTGGCATCAAAACGGGGGTATCAGGATATGTGATACATACCGATAGGTTACTTATGGGACGCACTATTCAGTCATATGTTTATCTGATATAGCCAAAATGGGGTGACAGATTCCCTTTAAGTCACATGTTTATACAGTTTCTGTTATTAGGTCCTAAGTTATTGGAGACCCCAGCATTGGGTATCATTATGTCCTCTCCCTCATAATTACACTAATAGGGACATTTTAACATAGACAATCTGTATTAGCATATATTAATAAAAAGTAGATTTTAACCACTTATACATTCACAACCTATTTTACCCTTATCCTTCATTACATTGTACTAAGTACTAAGAGAACTTAGTAATGTAATAGACAAACCATTATTTCTTATTTTTAGGGACTCTATAGTGACAGGGTCTGTTCCACAGGACTGTCGCATAGCAAATGTGGTACCAATATTCAGAAAAGGCTCTAAAAGTGAACCTGGAAATTATAGGCCAGTAAGTCTAACCTCTATTGTTGGTAAAATATTTGAAGGTTTTCTGAGGGATGTTATTCTGGATTATCTCAATGAGAATAACTGTTTAACTCCATATCAGCATGGGTTTATGAGGAATCGCTCGAGTCCTGTCAAACCAATCTAATCAGTTTTTATGAAGAGTTAAGCTATAGACTGAACCAAGGTGATTGGACATGGTATACCTTGAGTTTTCCAAAGCGTTTGATACCGTGCCACACAAGAGGTTGGTATACAAAATGAGAATGCCGGGTCTGGGGAAAATGTGTGTAAATGGGTAAGTAACTGGCTTAGTGATAGAAAGCAGAGGGTGGTTATAAATGGTATATTCTCTAACTGGGTCGCTGTGACTAGTGGGGTACTGCAGGGGTCGGTGTTGGGATCTATTCTCTTCAAAATATTTATTAACGATCTGGTAGACGGTTTGCATAGTAAAATATCAATATTTGCAGATGATACAAAACTATGTAAAGCAGTCAATGCAAGACAAGACAGTATTCTGATACTGATGGATCTGGATAAGTTGGAAACTTGGGCCGAAAGATGGCAGAAGCGATTTAACAATGATAAATGTAATGTTATACACATGGGAAGAAGGAATCAATATCACCATTACACACTGAACGGGAAACCACTGGGTAAATCTGACATGGAGAAGGACTTGGGGATCCTAGTTAATGATAAACTTACCTGGAGCAGCCAGTGCCAGGCAGCGGCTGCCAAGGCAAGCAGGATCATGGGGTGCATTAAAAGAGTTCTGGATACACATGATGAGAGCATTATACTGCCTCTGTACAAATCCCTGGTTAGACCGCACATGGAGTACTGTGTACAGTTTTGGGCACCGGTGCTCAGGTAGGATATAATGGAACTTGAGCAAGTACAAAGGAGGGCAACAAACTTAATAAAGGGGATGGGGGAACTACAATACCCAGAGAGATTAGCAAAATTAGGATTATTTAGTCTAGAAAAAAGATGACTGAGGGGCGATTTAATAACCATGTATAATAGGGTGCCAAGGAAATGCATGGTAAAAATTAAGTATCAAGTTTTTGAAGGTCTTACCTCCTAATTTTGTTCCTTTTTGGTCATAGATATTTTATCATTTTCTTTTTTAAGATTAGTTATCATTTACTGGGTGCTCAATGGCACATCATATTGCAGTTTTAAATGTTTGTTTAGTATTTATCGTCATGCATATCCCGCGTTATGTATGGTATGTTATGCCGTTTATCGATCAGATTAATTGATTTTATATTTTGATAGATCGGGTGTTTCTGAAAGCGGCGATACCAAATGTGTGTATATTTATTTTTTTAACCCTTTAATTTTCAATGGGGCGAAAGGGGGGTGATTTTTAGGTTTTTTTTTTACATTTTTTTAAATGTTAGTGGTTAAACTTTAGTCTTTTTTGTGTGTACAATATTGTGGAAAATGAGAAACATGGAATAATTCACATGCCTTGAGCAAGTGGGAAATCTAAATTTAATGTCAACATATTTTACATGGTGAATCCTTATGCCAAAAGGAACAAATTTGAGGGGCAAGACTTACGAATTTGCAAAGTTCATTTTTCCTTGGCACCCTAATATATAAGTATATAAGGGGACAATACAATTATCTCTCCGAGGATCTGTTTAAACCAAGGAAGGTGATGGTCACAAGGGGTCATTCTCTGCATCTGGAGGAGAGAAGGTTTTTCCACCAACATAGAAGAGGATTCTTTACTGTTAGGGCAGTGAGAATCTGGAATTTCTTGCCTGAGGAGGTGGTGATGGCGAACTCAGTCGAAGGATTCAAGAGAGGCCCGGATGTCTTCTTGGAGCTTAACAATAATATATCTTACAGTTATTAGGTTCTTTAGAAGGACGTAGATCTGGGGATTTATTCCGATGGAATATAGGCTGAACTGAATGGACAAATGTCTTTTTTCGGCCTTGCTAACTATGTTACTGTGTTATTGTAAGTATAGTGAAAAACTCATGTTGGTTATGTACGATGACAACTGGTAT
>VIAB01014713.1:19407-36036 GCA_009801035.1 Oophaga pumilio | reverse complement strand
GGAGAGCTCAGTGAACCCCCGGGGCAGCTCAGTGCACCCTTGGGCAGCTCAGTATTCCCCTGGGAGAGCTCAGTGCACCCTTGGGACAGCTCAGTGCACCCTTGGGCAGCTCAGTGATCCCCTGGGAGAGCTCAGTGAACCCCTGGGGCAGCTCAGTGCACCCCCGGGGCAGCTCAGTGCTCCCCCGGGGCAGCTCAGTGCACCCCTGGGAGAGCACAGTGCACCCCTGGGAGAGCACAGTGCACCCCTGGGAGAGCTCAGTGCACCCCTGGGAGAGCTCAGTGCACCCCTGGGAGAGCTCAGTGCACCCCTGGGAGGGCTCAGTGCACCCCTGGGAGAGCTCAGTGCACCCCTGGGAGAGCTCAATGCACCCCTGGGAGAGCTCAGTGCACCCCTGGAGCAGCTCAGTGCACCCCTAGAGCAGCTCGGTGAACTTTCACACCTATCTCCTCCATCCTTTTTTTTGTGTTGACACCTCTGGCTTTACAGAAGCCATAGAGCCCCATGAATGGAAAACAAGTAGGTGGAAAGGTGCACTGAGCTGCTAAAGTGTGCCCTGAGCGACAGCTCTTGGTTTGAACAGTAATTTTATGCTCATTATGACCCCATTAAAGGGTTTGTGGAGCGACCCATTCTCCACCATGTTTCCTGCTTGCTGGGGGCAGGCCGTGGTGCATGATTGACAGGTCGGACCACTAGCATTGGTGTCCCGAATCACGCACTCTCTGATGCTGGTACGTGGGGCGGCTTTGCCTCTGCAACATCAGAAGAGCAGAGTAGCCCTGAGGCTGGCCGGGATGGCTGGTCCTCTGTTAGCTGGTGATCCCGGCCAGCCTAAATGCTGCTGCGTTATTTCAGAGCTGCAACAGCTCATTAAGAAAGATGGTGTTACCTGGGCACAAACAAAAATACACTTGTGATTATCAGGGTTGATTATTAGACAGTTGTTCTGTTTTTACAGGCAGCTTCAGTAACACTCCTCTGATGGGAATTACCATTTAAGCAATACTCCAGGAAAAAAGTTATTAGAAGTACAGACTGTCGGGAGGACTGCGATGGTGGGTTCCCCCACTCTGGGCACAATTAATTATATATGTCTCCCCTAATGTCACTTTAAAGAACTTGGAATGGAGATTTCATTGAATCCCGGGGGCGGCAGGTTACTGCGGTTACTGTTTGCCGTCCACCTCCTTTAGAAGAAATGACCTTTTAATATATGTGTGGACTTTGGTCCAGGCTCAGATTTACAAGCCTTTACTAGGAAGTTGCTGATATCGGTTATCACAGCCACTCTGCGTTCTTTGTGATCGGTCCGATCAAACCATTATTAAACAACTAATAAGAAATACTCCCAGCGGCGTGTAGGGGCTGTCTCAAGTTACAAAATGGTGAAAGTGTACTTTACTAAAAATCCTCTCTATTCTGAAGAAGAGAGAGAGTTTTAATATTATCGTGTACAACTCATCGCCTAGGTTACTGGCCACCTAGCCATCTCAGAGTGGTCGGTCGGTCACCCAGGCAACGAGTGTGCACCACTAGCAGGTCGCGGTCGCCGTACACTCGTGGTTGCAATGCGATCCCGTTCACTTGTACACGACTGCGATATAACAGCGACACATGGTAGGTTTTGGTTGCCAAAGTCGCCGAGACCATGGCCCAGGTACCACCGGAAAGCATTTCCTGTGAACTTGACTAGGTCAGTGCATGAAGGGGCTGGCTGACTGCTTACTTCATCACAACCCTTCTTCCCTGTACGAGGGGGCTGGCTCAGCCGTTCACCGGGGCCTCTTCTTCCTCCTGACAGTCCGCATGTGGATGTCACCCNTTTTTTTTTTCACGCACCCATTGATTTGCATTGCCCATTTTTGATCTGACCCTCGGATCAAAATCGGACATGTCTCCAGAATTTTCCATGGACCACAGGGTCAAAGCAATAAAAAAAAAAAATCAGACATGTGCACAGTCCAATAAAATATTTTAGGTACGAGTGTCATCTGTCAAACCCAACTGTAGCACTCATACACAAAAATCGGACGTGAATGAGCCTTTAAAGGGGTACTCCCATCTCCAAGATCCTATCCCAAAATATAGTAGGTGTAATAATAATATTAGCAAATACCTCCACTTAAAAATGTAGTATAGTTCTTCTGATAAGCTATGCGCAGGGAAGTGCAGTAGCTTAGATATCTATGGTTACAACAACTCATATAGTGACAGTTAGTGTTCATAACAACAGATATCTAAGCTACTGCAATACCCTGCACACCAGGGGAATGACATAGCTTATCAGGAGAACTATACTACATGTCTAAATGGAGGTATTTGCTGATATAATTATAATTACACCCACCATATAATAGGATAGGATCATGGAGATGGGAATACCCCTTTAAGGACAGTGTTGGAAGTTAGCCCAGCTATCTGACGATCATCTCCCTTGATGTCATTGAACTGTGTTAGTAAATAATGTGTCCGAATTTTTTTTTGTCCTGGACAACCCCTTTAAATGGGATGAGTGAGAGAAAGGGCAAAAAAATTATTTTGTTATCTCCTTGATCACTGTTACTTCTTCTTGCCAGTTGTTAAAACCTCCAGAGCGTTGACCTGCCTATTAATAATTGACGTCAGCCTTGTACTGACTTGTACGGGGGCTTTATGTCCCGGAACGCTGCAGGACGGACCGTAATAACCCGCAACGGAGGAAGTCCTGGACTGACTGCGAGGGGGCATCAATTACAAGTCAATGACAAGGAACATTTGGAGTGAGGCCAGAACTGTGAGCACAGGAGCTGCACGCCCCTTCCACATGGATCCTGCACTACTGCATAAGATCAGTTTTATGCTTAGTCATCCTGAGATTCATTTATCACTTGTGTCTGACTTTAGTGCTGGAGACTTTCAGTACCGGCACATACAATGTTGGGAATGAATATGTAGTCACACATTTACTATTGTCATATATAGGTTAGAGGGGTTGTCCAAAACGAAAATATTTTAGGCATGGATGCTTTTAAAATAAAAAATGGGGCATATGCAAAAAAAAGCCCTCCTCCTCCCATCAAAGTCTTTATCCTCTTACTATATCGCACTCATCATATTACCGTATATAGCACTGTGCACTTACAATTGCTCACTTTGCCTTTCTACCCTTCTAATTTTTCTATTTTCTCTGCTCTATGTAGAAACAGGAAGTCTCTTGTCCCTGCAGAAATCATTTCCCTCCAACTTCTGACCCAGCTGTTCTGTTTCTCCCCCCTATCAGGGACTTTTGCAGTGACTTATTACTCATACAGGGAAAATTGATCTCCTGTTTCTACATAGAGCTTAGAAGGATTCAGCTAGACCATTATTAATCACGTAATGTCATAGACCTAATGAGTAAGAGAAGAATTATCTGGGTAGAAAGGTAAAATGAGCAATTGTAAGTACACAGTGCTGTATAATATGATGACTGCAATATATTAGGAGGATACAAATTTTGATAGGAGGAGGAGGACTTATTCAACTACCAGCGGCCCCGTGAATGCAGAGCAGCGTTGGAGTTATAGAACCACTAAAGTCTGTGATTGGCTGCAGTGGTCAGGGCACTAGAAGTCATCAGAGAAACAGAGGATGACGCAGTATTAGCATGAATTGACAGCTACAGCCAAACGGAGTGGTCGTTGTTTCCAGGCCTGACACAGATCTCCATAGCAGCCTTCACTAAATTCATAAAGTCACTTTACAAATCCAGAAGAAAGCAAGATTCCAGCAAAAATATCCTTTAGAAGACACTTTTGTTGCAACATGTACAAAAATTACTTCCACCACCATAGAAAAAAGCATACGGGTTTCAGACACAGTCATGTCATTGCCTTATATGGTATAGGACTATGTCTGAAACACGTATGCTTTTTTTTTTTTCTATGGTGGTTGAAGGATTTTTTTTCTACATGGATTTTAATATGTCGCAATAAAAGTGTTTTTTTAATTGCTGAAATCTCGCAGTATTACAAATCTCTGTACAATTGTTATCCTCCTGCAGCTCATCTGACCTGTTTCTATTCAGTCTATTTAACAATAACCTGTTCACTCTGCTGAAATGTTTGTTTAGAAAATATGTGTATGGAATAAACGGCGCTATAATAATAATAATGTGTATCGGGATTTTTTCTTAGAACTATGTGATGCCCGTCCTCTGTTATTCCTCCTGGAAATGTTTGAATAAACCGGCATTTCCAGACATAACAATAGAGGAATAAACACCGTCCAGCACTGACGCCCACAGCTGCTTCACTATCAGTGTTTTGGCTGTAGTGTTGACATCACTTAGAAAGCTCAAATGACCGCTGCAGTCAATCAATGAGCTTAGCGGTTTGCCAAAGTAGAAAGCGCGAACAGCTGACCCCTGTAACTGGCTGCAGCGGTTATGTGATGTCACCACTACAGCCACAACACAGAGGAGCCGGTGCTGGACCGCGGGAGCGTGGAACCATCTGTTCTCGTGATTTGCTATTATCTGAGCAGTCGGGGGCCACTTTTCTAGAAGTTGAAAACCCCTTTAATAAAACAGAAATATTAGAGACAGATTAGTGAATTGGTTCCACAATTACTGCCAGGAGAGGCCGAAGAGCAACTGTGCGATCTTGAACTAAGCCTAAATAAGATAATCCTGGCTGCAGGGAGAAACTGGAAAGGAAATGTAGGAATAAGGCTTAATCTTCTGCTGACACCCAAAATGTATTTGCTCCTTTGCCTCAATGAATAAAGGTGCAGTTCATGACATATTGCAGAGAAATGCAGAACTGATTACAGTCGCTGATTAACACCCACACGTTCTGCCAAATGGCAGAGATATGGTCAGTACCGCCTGTCGTATCAGTAGTACTGTTGTGCGCCTGCAGGTACCTCGCTAAGGACATGACCTCGTATATTATTTCACTGTGCTCGGAGGTAGACCCTGTGAGCCAAGGACCCCTGTACAGGGCATGTCTGGGCCCCCCTCTCCATTATGCCCCGACTGTGTATCCACACGTACATTATGCAAGCATGTTAAGATTAAAGAGGTTGTCTGGCCTTAGGGTACAAGTCAACAGTCAGCAGATGTCACTGCATACTTGGTAATATTTTCATCGTGCGCACTGCTCGCTGCGCCGGGAGGGCGCGTGACCACAAATATGTGATTTGCACACATGCTGTCACGTGCCGACTAGACTTGTGTGGCCTTGGTTAATTCAAGTGAATTGAATGAGGTTGGACACGTCTAGTCGGAATATGTCCGGAAGCATGCAAATCCCATAGTTGTGGTCCCATGACTGTCTGCAGCGGAGAATCCTCACAGCGCCGAGAGGATTCACAAGTCTGCAGTCACATAGTGTCTGCAGCGCTTTACAGACATTATCATATCATCTCTGTCCCCACTGGGGCTCACAATCTATATTCCCTATCAGTATGTCTTTGGAGTGTGAGAGGAAACCGGAGAACCTGGAGGAAACCCACGCAAACATGGGGAGAACATACTAACTCCTTGCAGATATCGGCCTTGGTGGGATTTGAATCAGGACCAGAGTGCTGCAAAGCAACAGTGCTAACCACTGAGTCACTGTGTTGACCACTGAGCCACTCTGTTGCCCATCTGGAGACCTGCTCTTCATATGTGTTTGCTAGACCTTGTGTTAATGCACCATGCTGGAAGACAGCCGCGAGCCACAGATCATGGTCTTGTTAGCCACATGTGGCTCCCAATCTACAGGTTGGGGACCCCTGATTTAGGGTGTAATAAAAATGCGTTTGTCATAATTTTTTTTTGCAATATTATTTTTTTATTATAACTGTAAAGAAGAAGATTTAGGGTTTTGGGTAGAGAAAATTCTGGCACACAGCAGTGCGGCCTGTGGCTCACTGTTACAGTTTCTGCCTTGCATACCAGTTTTCAGTTTGAGTCTTGGCAAAGATGAGCTGTAATAAAAATTAGAGGATAAATGTGATACATATGAAGCGATCAACTGAGCGCACCAGTGTCCTTGGAGGGGAATCTACCAGGAAGATGAGAAAACGCAGCGGCACTTTACAGGACTTTCTGTAAATTGTGCCGGTACATATGGAAACCTACATAAGTATTGGCACTGGTCGGCTTCCTACCCTCCGTCCCCACAGGACCTCGTGATATTTCCACCCCTGCCCTCACTGGATACTATATTAATCCAGCATGCTGTAATAAGACCATGTTCTGGAGATATGGGGTAATACTCTGCTCATGGAGGGCAGTTTTTTTTTTTTGTCTATTCGTATTAAAAGTCAGCAAGAAATGAAGAAAAGATGGACTTTAGGTTGTAACTATATAAGGAGCACCTGTTAATGATTTTTTTTTTTTTTTACGCTCGAACTCTCCTGAATTTTATATACTTAACAAATACTGCTGCTGCTTTCTGCATTTATCACGAGTTTTAATGAATGTCACAACGTGCGGTACGTGAGCTGCAATTTCTTCATATTTAGCTATAATCTCCAAGGAATCTGTTCCTCTGGACCTGTGCTGTCCTGGATAATGGGGGTAACCTAGAAATCGTTAAACCCATCATACAAAAACGTATTAAATAATATATTATGGCCAAGTTCAGGGGAAGGTTTCCATGTGACAGTCAATGTAGTTTAGGCCAGGAGGATCACACTTTGAGGCTGCATTTTGGCCGTGTGACTTCTGCATAGAAAATTAAAGGGGAATTCCATTTTGAGCCATGCTTGGCTAACAGGGAAATACCTGCTTCTACGTTCTGGGCACAAGTACTCGGGGCTACGGATACAGCCGCGCTCGCAGTGTTAAGGCTTTATTAAAATTCAGATTTGCATGTCCACACAGTTTTGGCAACATCGTATGAGCCTAGCCTATTGATTACTGTGGCTCTAGCACTAATTCAGGCAATATAATGATAAGAGGTTCTCCACTACTTTAATGTTGATGACCTTGGGATAGGTCATCAATGTATACTTGGTGACGGTGCGACACCCGATGATCAGCCCATTTTCCTTTTTGTAATTTTTAAAATGTAAAAGACAATATATAATTTTTTTTTTTTGTCTAAAATACAAAGGAAATGTGTCATCTTTAACTTTAGGCTTTTTAGAGATCATTTTATCATCAACTTGTCCACTTCTAGGACAACCCCTTCTTAAACTACATGGTCGTCCCCGATAAAATAATAAAACTTATACTCGCCTCCTATGCCGGCACCGTTCCCACGGGTTCGGTCCTCGTTCTCCCCGGGGGTGTGATGCAGTATTGTGACATGTGACCCCGGCACCCAATCAGCGCTGGCGTCACTGTCTCCACCTTCAGACAAACTGAACATGAAGAGGAAATCGGGGATCAGCTGCTCCCAGACTACTTCCATGTTAAGTTTGTCCGAAGGCGGAGACAGTGACGCCATTGCTGATTGGGTGCCAGGCATCACAGCCCTGGGACCGTGAGTGCGCACACCGCTGGAATGGCGCAGGCAAAGGGGGTGAGCATAGACTTTATTATTTTATCAGGGCCGAATATTTAGTTTCATACAGGGTTATTCTCGTAGTTGACAACCCCTTCAACTGTTCAGTAATTTTAACCAGGGGTGTCCAAACTTTTACATGCTACTGTAGTGATGGGATGGTCATAAAACATAAAGAGAGAGAGAGACCAGTAGAAAATACAGAAAATGGAAGTTCATACCAACCAAAACTTTACGTTTTGCACATTTCTGGATTGTATATAATAAAACAAGGTATCCTTTAGAATTGGAGTTCTGGATTCTTTTCTAGTAGTGATACGGGGTGGCACCCTATCCGAGCACCTGACACACTGTGGAGTGCCGTAATTGACTATTGAATATCCTAAGGATAGGTCATCAGTGTTACGGTAGTGGACAATCTCTGTAAGTGGCTGTTATCAGATAGTTTGGTAAATCGGCTCCTTCGAATGTCAGAGATTTAGTCAGTGTCAGTTTTTACCATCAGAGTTTTGTCCGACTTTTAAAAATGCTTGAAAAACAGACAGAACATGGGTCTCATGGGAGGGCTGTCCAATTTTTACAGATCCATAGACTTGTATTTTCGAGTTTGAGATGACACTCGGGTCAGTATTAGGCAGGTTTCCATGTTTTTGTGCAGACCACTCGGTCTGGGGAAAAAAATTAGACTTGTTAACTACTCAATATGCTAACCTAGGTGCGAGTGCTAACCTAGGTGCGAGTGCTATCCATGCAAAACATGGAAATGACTCTTAAGAGAAAAAAATGATGTCTGAATGAGCCCTTACTCTCTCCATAAAGGGTCGTCTCACCTCATGCAATTTTTTTTAATGAATAATTGATTGTTAAAGAGATGTTGCAATAATGAATTTAGGTTGATACTTTTGGAAAACCCCATTCCATAGCCCTTTTCTGCACATCTCTAATCCTGTCTATACGCCATAAAGCGTTAACGTAGGAAAGCCCCTTATGTCACTGTAGGCCATGGAGAAGGCATGACATAAACCATTAGTCAGCTGTACTTTCCAATAAGTGCTGTGTCTTCAGTTTCCACGTAAAACCTAAGGTTAAATGCACATCGAGGTGATTTTCTGCAGTGATTTCCACAATTCCAGGCAGTAATACATTACGGTACTAGCAAATTTTAATGAGATTTTTAATACTCTCATCTTCACGTCACAAAGATTTTCCATGCGTTAATTGACCTGCGGTGCTGATTTTTAAAATGTGCAACATGTTGTTACTTTGGGAGGGATTCATTGAAAACATCACACTTTGCTATGCATAGGAGAAAATTTTGCAACAAAATCTTCATGTATTAATTAATTAAAGCAATGCACAAAATCCGCACTGCATACAATTACCCAAAGAGTGCAGCTAGGATAGGTCGTTTTATTAACCATCTAAAGGGATATTCCCATGTCACAGATTTATCACACATTCATGCGATATGCTATAAATGTAGAGTAGTTGTGAGTCCCAGATGCAAGGTGTATATTTTTTCAATAAAGTGGGTGTGGCTCAAAGGATCCTCGGGGGCGTGTATTTAACCTGCTTAGCATTATTACCCTGTGAGTCACGTCCACGGGTCATTTGGATGTTTTGGGTTGTCATTATGATTTAAAAAGAGAAAACTCAGTAGTTTGACAATAAATGGCTTCAACCAATCACTAACAATGAGTGGTGGAGAATTAGTTTCGGTGTTATCATTCATATTCTCTAAAAAAAGGTCAAGAAAGCAAAATTTCTGCAGGGGTATGTAAATTTTTGAGCACAACTGTATATATCAGAATAAGGGACATATATACCAGGATGGAGCCCAGTATAGGTAAAATATATACCAGAATAAGGGTCATATATACCAGGATAGGGCCCAGGATAAGCGACATATATACCAGGATGGAGCATATATTCCAGAATAAGGGATATCTTCATCCTGGCATATATGTCCCTTATTCTGGTATATATATCCTCCATCCTGGTATATATGTACCTTATCCTGGACCCCATCCTGGTATATATGTCTCTTATTCTGGTATATATATCCCCCATCTTCGTATATATCCCCCGTTCTGCCGCTGTTTTTTAATGTAAAAAACAAAAAACATTATACTCCCCTTCCCTCCGCACGGCATCCTCCTCTTCTAAAGCTGGTAGCTGACTTCAGCGTGCAAGCAACGGAAGCGTATGATGTCACTACCATGCGACCCCAGTCACGTGCACGCCGACGCCAGCTGGTGGCCTCTGATTGGCCGGTAGAGTGCATTGCCTTTCATGGACCCTACTGGTCTCTTCGCCACAATACACTACAGCTGATTGTGCGTCCAAGGATGCACATCCAGTCGAAGTTCGTGTCTGTGGGCCCCTCACCCGCTTGAACCCGATCTCGACCATTGGTATTTAAAGTTATGTTTCCTCATAACTGTTTGCTTCCCCGCAGGCACATTGTTGTTTATTTGCTTATTTTACTACAGTCCAATATGATCCTCCGTTTTAACTCTATTGTGTATATTCAGTGTGAACGGTTTCCTTCTTTCTTGGACCTCTGCGAGTTTACACTGTAACCAGCTATTCGGGCTTCATCGTCTGCGTTGTAGGTCTATCGCAGCTACAGCCTTTTGCTCCAGAATTCTTTGCGCAATGCCGAGTTGGGCAAAAGATTTGCAATTTTTGGCTGCTAGTTATGCCCAGCTCTAAAAAAAAAAATGGTCAGGGCAGGGGCACGGCGGGGGGCATGATGCCACAGCTCGACTAATTCATGACGAGATGTACCATTCCTTATGCCAGAAATATTAAATCAGTCTATAACTGGAGTCAGATTTGCGGCGAGGCGCACGCCACTTGTCAAATGCGCCTCATTCATTGAGAATGAAAATTGTATGTATCTTTTGTATACATAATATTTTATGTTTGTTTTTATCACATAAATAAACTGTATTAAAGGTGTTTTTCACAGTCATAATCTTTTTTTAAAAAAGACTTGCTGGTCCTGTAATTTGTCACTTTACTGTCTTTTTGTTTCCTTGCTCTTTTCCCCTTTTTTGTTCCGATGTGACCACCATTTCACAAGTTTCCTCATTTTTAGTGTTGACTCCCCCACCTCTACTATTCAGCTGCAGATACATGACTCAGAAAGCACATCTGACTAGAGAAGTAAACCATGTCCGCTATGACTTCCTATTTACCAAGGCTTGAAAAGAGAGCAGAGACTTTCAATGGGACACTAGAATGAACACTCCAGTGTATTGTTTGTGTTTTTCTTTTAAGTCATTCTGTTGCTAGTCTCCCAATATCTATAATTTACCTAGTATTCCCTTATGTCTTTTTCCCTTTCTTTACGAAATTTCAAAGATATTTTCGATTCAGTTGGGTTATGTTATCTCATGGTAACCATCTGGGAAACCCTTCATATTCTATGAATCTCAGTCACCAGAAGTTTCTGTATGATGAAAGAGCGTAGAAAATAGCACATGCTTTCTCCATAGGGAAAAACAGAAACTCCTATCACCATTATTGATGATGATTAAGCAGCTCCTGTCATACAGTTATAATGAAGGACATGACAGGTCATTCTCATGAACTTTATACTTACAATCTAATTATAACAAAGCATAGTGAAATAAAATGTATAAGATTTAGGAATCAAGATGGTGTCTGAATGAAAGAAAACAGGAGTTTGAATTGTGTGGAAGTGAACTGTATATAAAGGTAGTACAGTGCGGGTGCAGTTATGGAAAAAAACAAGGGAGTCCTTCATTAAACTTGGCCGTCACTTACCCAAAAATGGTGACGTTTCTGTAAGGTGAGAATGTTTACAAAAATATTTTTTGGAGAAAGGATGAATGCTGTGTGAGATTTTGGAGAAGTAATGGAAAAACCGCTTTAATTCTCTTAATCTATCACTCTTCTCATACTTTGTTTTTATCTTTCTTTGCAGGAAAAAAGAAATGCACATGTCCAGGTCTTGGCATCTTCTACACGATTGTGTCTGCTCTGCTCTTTTCATCTAGCGCCTTGTTGGTCAAGTTAGTGGAGGATATGCACTCTGTGCAAATCAGCGCAATACGGTGTGTGTTCCAGATGTTCCTTGTGCTTCCGTGTTTAATTTATTTCAAGTAAGTCACAAGACTAAATATAAAATCTGATCAAAAAAATATTTAGAGGGTAGGTTCTCTGTCGGCTTTCTGACATGACATGTAGTGATGATCGAACGTGCTTGGATAACGTCTTGTCCGAGCATGTTTGGGTGTTATCCGAGTTTCTGGGCGTGCTTGTATATTAGGTTCTAGTCCCTGCGATTAGTCACTGGACATACATGCATGATCAGCCTAGGTGAGCATGCATACGATTTGGTAAGTTGGGAGACATGGCTGTTCAGTACATAGACCAAGTCCGATTTCAAATGACTCCATTAAAGGTCAGTGGGTTCCGTTCCAGTGAGCCCAAGTGATATCCATTGTATAACCCAAGTGTGCACATTGCCTTATAATCATGCCCAGGAATAGGTTCCTCCATCAGAAAATCCGAATACTAAGACTAAGGGCCCCATCACACATAGCGACACACCAGCAATCCCGGCAACGATATGCACTTGTCAGGATCGCTGGTGTGTCGCTACATGATCGCTGGTGAGCTGCCAAACAGGCAGCGATCAGGACAGCAACACTGCGGGTAACGTTGCTTAGTTACCCGCAGTGTACGTTGGATACCAACCCGCTGGTGCAGGGAGCTGGTAACTAAGGTACACATCAGGTTTCCAGGCGCTACGCGGTGCCTGGAAACCCGATGTGTACCTTGGTTACCAGCTCCCCTGCAGCAGCGCGCTGGTATCCAACGTACACATCGAGTTTCCAGGCGCCTCCCAGCACCTGGAAACCCGATGTGTACCTTGGTTACCAGCTGCTCGCTGGTCTCCTGCCTGCCACACGCAGCGATGTGTGCTGGCCAGCGGGAGACCAACAATCAGAAAATGTCCTGGCCTTTGGACAACGATCAGCGATACCCGGCAGGGGGGCCGGTCGCTGATCAGTGTCACACACAGCGATATCGCAGGGGAGATCGCTATTGCGTCCCAAAACTAGTGACTCAGCAGCGATCTCGCTAGTGAGATCGCTGTGTGTGACAGGGGCTTAACGCATTAGACTGTAGTGTGTTGCTAGATGAACAACTGTTTAAAGAGCGATCTTTATGCCGACACATCCAGACAAATTGTAGTCCATATTGTCCCCACTTGTCAGTGACACCTGGCGGCCAACAAGCAGTCTTTCTGGGAATGAAAAATCAAAAATGTCTCAACTAATTTTTTTTTTAACATAAGATTTTTGTTCCACTTTTAGACGTAAAAATAAAAAAACAGCCAACTTAATTTTAAATGAAGACTGTGATAAGTCGGAAAAAAGGATGGTTCATTCTTAAGTTTTTTGCCTTGACAAAATTGTTTTGGTTTAAATTTGCCATTTTCATCAACTTTAATGTATGGGGACCTTACTTTACTCCCATAATAGAGCCATGGTGCTGTTATTACTAAGATACCTGCCCATTATGATGTATCGGTCAAATTCTAAATTTTTGTGAATAATATTCTGTCCTTTATTCCTGACAGGCTTGGATTCTTAGGACCCAAGGATCAAAGGATTTTCCTTTTCCTAAGAGGATTTCTTGGCTCCTCTGCCATGATACTGCTCTATTACGCTGTCCAGTCCATGCCCTTGGCCGACGCCACCGTTATCATGTTCAGCAGCCCGGCCTTTACGACCATATTTGCTTGCATTTTCCTCAAGGAGAAGTGTTCAATCTGGGACATCGTGTTCATGGTCTTCACCCTAGTAGGAGTGGTGCTGATAGCCCGGCCTCCGTTTTTGTTTGGCTCGAGCAGTGACGACTTTGAGGGTGACTATTCCAGCCATATGAAGGGAACTATTGCTGGAGTGGCCGGTGCCATTGGTGCTTCATTGACTATTGTGGTGCTGAGAAAAATGGGCAAGTCGGTGCATTACTTTCTGTCCATCTGGTACTACGCCGTCATTGGCCTCGTCGAGTCTGTCATTGCCGTGTCTGCTCTTGGCGTCTGGCGTTTACCTTACTGCGGAGTAGACAGATGGCTTCTGGTGTTTATAGGCGTTCTGGGCCTGGGAGGTCAGGCCTTTTTGGTAAAGGCTTTACAGATTGAGAAGGCCGGGCCAGTATCCGTCATGAGGTGCATGGATGTGGTTTTTGCTTTTATGTTTCAGGCTATTTTCTTTCACCACACGCCGACTTGGCTAACAATCGGCGGGGCTCTCTGTGTTGTCGCCAGCACCGCTGGCACTGCCATCCTCAAGTGGTACACCAGCTCAAAGAAGAAGAGTGAAGAAAACTAAGTGCACTTAGCATTTATGGCTGCTGGCGGGCATAAACACTCGGGAGGTATATGGAATCGACATTGATCACTGTCTCTGGATGTCGTGGCATCTGTGCACTGTAGGACACCTTTATATAAAAAATGTTTTTCTTGCAGTGGTCCTCTGTGTAGTAAACCACATTTTGCTGTTCTTTCCCAAAGCGTTAGGCTTGATCCCTTCACTTGAATGATGCCGATGGAGTCACTCTGGACACTGTCTGGTCTCCGTCCTGGCATTGTTCATCGTTATTCTTACATATCCACCAAAACATGACAAACCACATTTTGTAAAAGACAATCAGAGGCAAGACGGTGCCCAGAGTGACTGTGTTGAGGATTGTCAGAATCCTGTTTTTCTGGAATTTTTAGAAATTCCGACACAGTTCTCGTCGGAGATCACTATATATATTTTTTTTTTAACCTATCCTTAAAGGGGTTGTCTGGTCTAAACTGATAAGTCTGCAGTCTCTCATTGTGACTGCAGACTTCTGAATCCCACCGGCGCATGCACGATGCCCTGAGAGGGTTCGCCAGTTTTTGATGCGGGATCGGTGGGTATAGAGCAGTGATGGCTAACCTTGGCACTCCAGCTGTTGTAAAACTACAACTCCCAGCATGCCCTTGCAACCTGCAGCAGTTGAGGCATGCTGGGAGTTGTAGTTCTCCAACAGCTGGAGTGCCAAGGTTCGCCATCACTGGTATAGAGTGAGGCTGCGCCCACTAGACGGCTCTGGCCAGGAGTAAGCATAACGCATACATACCCTCTGGTCCTGGCTAAAAAAGTTAATGTTAGACTCTAAAGTAATTTTTAATGTGGGATGAAACCAGCTCAGCGTTCATTTTTAGTGCATAATCCAGGGCTGTTTGTGCAAATATACAGTTATATAACCTGCAATTAGGTGAATGCCACTGACTTTTAGTAGAGATTCATACTGTATATCCATAATAACATGTTCACATTCTGGTATTTGCAGTCAGGCCGACCATAGACGGCTGTGATCATTCTGCCAACTGATGCCCGCAGTAGCAAGCGTGCACACAGACATGTTATTATTTTAATAGGGTGGGGGGGCCTAAACATGGGAAATGGGAACATTCTGGTAAAAATCCACCATACACAGAATATGAATAAAATCACCGTCAGTGCCATTTACCATCTGTCAGTACCTCCCAGTGTAAATGATAAGAATAGGTTTGCACCATTTCATGTGTGGAATCAGATGTTCTGCAGAAGCAGAGATATCAAACTGTGTATTACGCGCCGCAGCTGCTGAAGAACCTCTCTTATTTTATGGATGAGCACTTGGTCAGCCGGTGGCTGGATGAATGTCCTACAGATGCAATCTGTGACTCACGGATTCTGCAGCGAGAGACGAGCTGCTTATCGCACAGAGTTGTCAGGTTTATACGAGGATTTTCTAAGTTCTGTCCATCAGACATTTCCAGTGAGGGATTTTATCATTTTCTTGAAAGCGATTACTTTACGTCAGGATCACACTGGGGTTAATGGGGCCCAATTGTGGAATTTATTACCGTGGCAAAAAACTGACAGCTACGTGGTCATACGAAGCAGAACCATGATGTAAACATTAAAAGAATCTAAAAAAAAAACAACAAAACTATTATGACCCCGAAGGAGGTTGTTGTTCTCACAACCCTGTGTTTTTTGTCTATGAGGCTGAATCCATATAGAATTTTCACAGTCATTTTTTTTTTTTTTTTTTTAGAGATTTTGGCCCTACCTACTATGTAAATACAATACACCTTAACCGCACACTGGACACAAGCGCACACACGAGACACATGGCAAACACGTGCCACACACACCGAAAAAGCACAGCAAATTACTCACAGACTGGTCACAATTCCAGGTAATAGTAATAATTTTATTTCTATAGCGCCAACATATTCCGCAGCACTTTACATTATAGAGGGGACTTGTACAGACAATAGACATTACAGCATAGCAATAAACACAGATCAAAGTAGATACCAAGAGGAATGAGGGCCCTGCTCGCAAGCTTACAATCTATGAGGAAAAAGGGAGACACAAAAGGTGGATGTTGACAAGTTCTTGTATTGTGCTGTCCGACCATCAGTGTACAGTAGTAAAGAATCGGTCATCAGACAGTGTGTGTAAACGTACAGACACAGAGGGCTGTAAAGTGCATGAAGGGTGTGAGGACAGGTGATACGAGGGTCCAGGTTTTGAATAAAATTGTGTGGGCAAAACAGGGATAGTTAGATAAGTGAGGACAGGCGACAGGACAGTCTGAAGAAATGCGGTTTTAGGGTACCTTTAGAACGGAGGGTATTGGGATTAATCGAAGTGTGCCTCATACACAAGACACATGTCGCAAAAACAGAAGAAAGATGGCGCACACACAAGACATTAACCACATAAATGCTGTACACACGACACATGTCGCAAACACACAAGAAACATGGCGCACACACACAAGACATTAACCACACAAATGGCGTGCTCACACAAGACACAGGCCGCACACATACGAGACACATGCCTCACACACAAGACACGTCGCAAAAACACAAGAAAGATGGCGCACACACAAGACATTACCACACAAATGCCACGCACGCACGAGACACGTGCCGCGCACACACAAAACAAATGCCACACATGCAAGACACGTCACATACACACAAGAAACGAGACAGTAACCACACAAATGGCGCACACACACGAGACATGTGGTGCTGCAGATACAGTTAGGTCTATATATATTTGGACAGAGACAACATTTA
>VIAB01014713.1:7366-17758 GCA_009801035.1 Oophaga pumilio | reverse complement strand
GTAGGTCTCGCATGCACTGAACACACTCGTCACTTGCACAACTCACGCTGGACTCATGCTGCACATTCACTTCTCACAAATAAGACAAATGCTGACACGCCATCCATACACTGTCCAATTACACATTAATTATCCACATTTACTACACTTTTGTGAAATATTAACTTCTCATAGAGGCCCAGCTGCCAGGAAAGAGATCTTCACCTGCGATACTACATACAAACAGGGGGCTCGGTGCCATATTTTTTCTCCAGGGGGTAGGTGTGAATAAATATCTAGTAATGAATCTTTAATCGCCTCAGTTCCTTTCACAAGGGGCAAACTTGGTTGATTTCTGAATGACAATGTTGACCAAGGCTATTAGTTGTGTTGGGTACGCAGGGCTCCCATCGAGTGTATGACCTTTGTATAGGTTGTACGCTGTAAAAAACTCCTGACATGGACAATAATTAATAAGCCATAAGGTTTTATTAACCCAATGGAGAGGTTTATTTTCACCTCCTCTGGGCCGTTATATATAAGAAAACTGGAAAAGTAGATGGCAATGGCGTAGTAGACCACATTATTCCATACCACGGTATCAGGTAAAAAAAAGTGAAAAGCATGATATATGTATATTTTTTCAACATGGGAATGTTTAGGTGATGGATACCACTTGTGATTCGTACAAGAAAAGGTATTGATGTTCCGTAAATCACCGGCTGGGAGTTGGAGACACAAAGTCAGGGAATTACGGCCCCCGAGTTATTGGTCCTGATAGGTGGTCACAATGTGATGTAATATGATGTGATTCCGATCACCCAACCGTTCTTAGGGATTAGTCTCAAATCATAAGCTAGAAGAACATGTTACGTAGACACGTACCTTTTGTAGTATATTAATTGGCTTACAAGATCATTGGAATTTAGCCTCAACATTAATAAAACAAAAGAAAAAAAAACAAAAAGGCAAAAAAAAATCCAGACGGTTCTCACCGATAGCAGACTGGGAACCAAGGTCCGTAAGATGCCAACCTTGAGATATTAACCATAGCACATTGAAAGTCGAAATCATAACAAGATAATATCATAGGCTGAGATACAAGGTTACTACAGGAATTTGTGAGAAGAGATATGTTTCAGTGAAAGTTTGTATGTGACCCTTAAAAGGTCCCGATTATCACAATAGGAAAACCACGTTCCTCCGGGTTATGTCAGAATGTTCAAGAGTTGGGAAACGTGAATACGTGTCAGGCAGGAATCTATTACTTATAGCAGGTAAACATTGGGAGCATTTTTATGACCTGAGGTGGCTCAGTGGTTAGCATTGTTGCTGTACAGCACTGGGGTCCTGGGTACAAATCCCACCAAGGACAACATCTGCAAGGCGTTTTCTACGTTCTCCCCGTGTTTGCCTGTTTCCCTCACATTCCAGACACATACTGATGGGGAATTTATATTGTGAGCCCCAATGGGAACAGAATTGATGATGTCTGTAAATTGCTGTGGAATATGAAGGCAATTTATAAGCGAGTGTAATAAATCGATGGAGGTCATGGCCTCTTTAGATGGGTCGATCCAGGGCATTAATCTACTGCTGATCAGTGGTCTTTTTAATCAGGTTGACAAACATTTCATGTGCACAGCATGGTCGTTAATACGATTATTCTGTCCCCATACAGTATCATGTTATCGGCAGCACATTGCCTGCTAACACAGATTGATGTGCTGCCGATAACCATCCATCATTTTTAAAAGCCAGCGTAAAAATTATTCTGGACAAACAGTGTTTCGAAAAGGAAAAAAGTCCACAAAAAATATGTTGGGTGTGCACAGAACAAGCCCAACCATCCAGTGTGAATTCTCCTGACATCTTGTCCAGAAGCGCTGGCCTCTTCTTCCTGGTCAGCAGGTAACAGGGCTCTAGAATAGGATTGAATCTGTCCCTTCTTCTCGCATGTCTGTACATGACAATGGCATTATATATGAAATTTAGGTTAAATGGCCAGACAGCTTTTGTATCCTACCTTTGTGCTGTACAGGTATGTCGAGAGTAGGGACAATCTTATTTTCTTTGCTTGATCAGAAGCAGTGACGTCACTTACAGACTTATTGTATTCCTGTATGCAGCAATTCTCGGGTGGTGGATCTACATATAGGGACAAGGCTGGTTCTGCTATGGTGGGCTGAAAGTGAAAAAAGTTAAGTCTTTCCTCTATAATTTCTTACTTGATGGGTGGGCTCCATATCACTCGTCACCAGACCCTTTTGTTTGTGTTGGGGGGACACGGTCTGCAGTGGAGCCTTTCTTTAAAATTTACATGGGACTTGTCCACTTCAGCTTTTTTGATGACCCACTTCTACCCTAAGGCCGGGGCCAGACATGCGAGAAACTCAGGAGTCTCGCACCTCAATACCCAGCACTGCCGCCGGCACTTGGACAAGTACGTGCAGCTGCATGTATTTCTAGGCAGCCGCACGCTCCTGTCCCGAGTGGGTATTGACATGGGAGACTCGTGCGAGTTTCTCGCATGTCTGGCCCCGGCCTAAGGCTACGTTCCCACATGAGCTTTTGAAGTTGCAGATTTTCTGCGCCCTAGTAAAATAGGTCATTTGCATTTTTTCGAAAATACGCAGCATAAAAAAAAACTCACCAAAACTCATTGTGGAAACGTAGCCTAAGGGAAAACGTTGGGTAGGAGAAAATCAGGCGTTACATTTTTGTTAAGATTAGGGTGCAGATATATTTTTTTGTTCCTAGAAATGTATGAAGGTTGTCTGAAAATCTTTATGGAGGACAAGTGCCCCCTTATCTCTAGAATTATGTTCTATTCAAGACATGAAATATAAACATATTTCCTGAAAAGTAGATACTCTTTTTTTTGTATTATCTTAAGAGTTTCATTTAAAGGATTCCTAAAAAAAAAAAAAAAAAAGTTCTCCCACCGCCAATAAATCTGCCCAATTACATTGTATAATATTAAAAAAAATGGATGTCATCATGTATGTGTTTTTTGTGACATATTCATAGGCTTGTTAAAAAGGACAATTTTGTTCTCTACAAGGGTCCCTCTGGTGTCATTTATAGCATTACAATTCTCTTTTGTAAAAAGTGTCCATTGTCATCAGAGCCACCATCCTCTGCAGCCTGGAACTGCCTAGATCCATAGCACTGAGTATCTTAGAACAGGGTTAGATATAAGAAATATCATTTTATTTGTTGAACTTGAGATGAATTTGTTCCATCCGTGGAGGCTGGTGTTGAGTGATGGTTGTCCATCACATTATATACGTGTATTGTTAGCTATACGTTATTCATGCTTTCGTTCATTGTTACGATATAGTCTGCAGCTCGCGTCATCTTTCATATGGTTCAGATTTCACCTTTTTATGTTTTCACTATAATTAAAGGGGTTATCTGGGACTATTTAGTTTTTTTACTACGGTCCTAAGAACTAGTAGGCAGGCAGTTGCTACCTACCTGTTTGTTGTAGCCGGCGCCAATCTCCGCTGGCATAGACTGCGCCTGCTGGCTATTCTTCGGCTTCCGCTGATGTCACTTCGACATTGAAGCAGTTTCTCTTCCGCTCTGACATGTTGACGAGGTGTGACTGCCTATGCCATGCTGATTGACAACCGGCTCCCCGCTGCCTAACTGCGGGGAGCCAGCTGTAAATCAGCATGGCAAAGGCCAACCCTGAAGAGCTGCTGTATTGATGTGGAGCAGGAACATTCAATGACCGCTCTCTGCTGGCAACGTGTACAACATACAGGTAGTTAGCAACTACCTGACTATTAATTTTTAGGCCCTTATTAAACAAACAATATTCCTGGATAAACTCTTTAAAGGCTTCAGTAGATAGCACAAAGTGAGGTAACAACTAATTTAAGCAGCTGGAAAGATGTATCATGGAGCCTAAGAAAAAACAGGGTATTTATAGAGTTTTATTATTAGTTTCATCAGCATTGTTCTCCTACAGAGGACCATTAGTGCAGGTTTCCATTAAAGGGTACTGTTCAATCTGACAGGTCCCCTTTAATATATATTTTATTTTTGGGGGGCAGGATGTACGAGCTTTTTTTTTTTTTTTTTTTTTTTTTTTTTTACAGAAAATTAGGTTCTAGACTCTAATTTTGTGGAGTATCCATTATTTTTACCATATTGCAGTTGAGACACAGACTTTGATGCGGTTCCTGCACTACATACGTCGCCATACATCGGCTCCGCCAGGCGCCTACCTCGACACTACATTTTGGGTGACGCACCGTGTAATCACTGGGTAGTGTACCAGCTGGCCTGTTCTACACTTCTTAAGAAAGCTCTATAGATTTCCTCTCTATGAGAGTAAATTCATGACATTTCCTATTTGTATACTTTTTAGGCTATGCTCTATTCCTGATATCGTCTAGATTGGGCTATTTTTTTTTTTTTTTTGAACCAGATGACTATTTTTTTCATTTAATTAAAAAAAAAATAATTTACCAATATGAAATGGCTCATTGTGATCTGCTTTATGTTGTGTATATATTGTAATGCATAAATTAGTATTTTTCATGTTTCTTAAATATCTATTTTCTTATAAATCAGAGATGATGTTCCTTTTAATAAAAAGCTTTAAGCTGCTCCAGGTTTTGCTAGTGATTATTTGGCTGCGGGTGGTAACAGTAATGTCCAGTGTTTTCGGTGGATGTAAATGTGTCATTTTACTGACGTTTGCAAATTCTACAGGATTCTCTATGGCAAATGTGGGACTGATACCTAATGGGTCACTTCGCTTGCGCCCATATGACCCATACATTACATAGTCATAATAGATCCTTTATACACAATGCAGGAAAAGGCAAGTGTGACAGTCGCTACATCCATACTTTTTCATTGGGGTTGTACAGTAAGGAAGACATGGTGTCTCTGGACCCCCATTCTACCAATCCACGTTCACCAGTAATTTATAACATTTATCACCTATTGACAAGATATATTTTTGTGAGAGAGCACAAAATCTGAACAAATTCAATATTGTCAAAGCCCCTGGATGAGATGGCATTCATCCACGGATATTGAGGGAGTTGAGTGCAGTAATTATATTTCATCTTCTTAGAATCTCTTGTCGGTGCTTCAAGAATTGAAGATGGCTGACGTGGTACCGTTATTTAAGAAGATGGTTCTGTGATATTTGAATAAGTGGTATGCAATATTTTTGAAGGCATTATAAAATATGACCTGCAAAAATATATTGCACAGAATATTATGATAACTGACAATGAGCACGGATTCATGAAAGATAAGTCGTGTCTAACCAACATGCTGGGTTTCTATGAGATGAGTGCAAATCTGGATATTGGCCATGTAGCTGACGTGATTTATCTGGACTTTGAAAAAAGCAACAACATTTTACTGAAGCACCAGAAGGAGGGACTAGGTAACACTACAATTTGTTAATATGTATGTTAAAAAGAAGAGGGTCCAATACTGACCCTTGTGGTACCCAACTGTTAACTGTGACCCATCTGAGTGTGTTCCATTAATAACCACTCTCTGTTTCTTATCAGTGAGCCAGTCAACTTATATTTTCCTCCAGTCCAACTGCTGTGGTATTATGTAATAAACTTTTAAGTTGCATCGTATCAACCAGCTTTGAAAAGTCCAGATAGAGGACATCCACGGCATTACCCAGGTTCAGTTTGGAGCTTACCTCTTCATAGAAGCTGATTAGTTTAGATTTACATAGCTGATCCCAAATAAACCATGTTGATACGGGGCTATTATTGAGATACTCCAGGATAGCATCTTTTATAAAACCCTCAATGATTTTGCACACCGTAGAGGTTAGCCTTATCGGCCTATAATTTCCATGCTCAGAATTTGTACCCTTTTTGAATATTAGCTGCACATTTGCTATGCTCCTGTCCTGTGGTACAGACCCTGTTATTATGGAATCCTTGAATATTAGAATCAGGGCCGCCATCAGGGCATTACTGCCCTGACTGGTGTATGGGACCCGATCAGCAGAGGGTTGGCAGCTGACGTCAGTGCGCACGTCGCCAGCGTCTGATGTCATTGTCATTCGCCGGCGAGTGCGCACTTTCAGCCTGGAGGGAAGATCGCTTGCCGCAGGAGCACAGCAAGGTAAGGAGAAAGGTGTTTTTTGTTCGTTTTTTTAAAATTTAATTTATTGAAAGTGGCAAGCCGGCAGGATTTGAGACATGGGGGCAGGATGGGAGATACGAGGGCAGAATGGAGACGGGGCAGGATTGGAGACAGGGTTGGAGACACAGGTGGCTAATCAATGACTGACCACTTTGTTATATCTTGATTGTCAGTGCTCAAGCGAGCATTGCCTAAACTCTTAAAATCACTTTTTCTGAGGTATGCAGGGGCACGTCTGAGAATTTAAAGGGGATGCAGGAACACGATTCACATGAACTTAAAGGTGATGGGCAATAGTTTATAAGCGAAAAAATTGGTAATACAGTAGGTTCCCTTTAGTTAGTGATTCTGCACTGACAGTGTAGTCGCACTGATTAGCAGAGTGCTGATTCTTAACTGCAGTACAGCACCAAGTGGTGGCCGCCAACAGCAGCCAGTGATGAGAGCCGGCCTGGACATCACACTTTGTGACACAGGCCACAGTCTCTTGGAGAATGAAGCTCCCTATTCTGATGGGGCATTTCAGAGCCCCATTTATGGGATAGGTAGTAGACCCAGCGGTTAGACACCTACCAATCCGCAAAAGGATTAATATTGGAAATAAGCGTGCCTCAAGAGCTTCAGCCATCGTTTAAAAGGGGTTATCCCACAAAAAGATTATAGTGATTTGACCCCCAGCGAACAACATTAATTTTTACTGATCAGTAATAACTTTTAATGTTGGGAATCACCCTATAACGGGAAGAACAGACCAACCCTGTGCAATTTAATCCTTCATACATATCATCCATCTGTCCTCTGCTTCTTATTAAAGACACACTTTTTTGCATTTACTGTTCAGTAATTTGGTATAAGAAGATTAAAAATCAGACGACCGTAATTGCCATCAGTTTTTAATTAGTCACACATGACCTCCAAGATTTAATAAAAAAAAGAAAGAAAAAAACCGACCATGTCAGATAGATTATATTGAAACGGTGCAGCTATACTGGGGAAAAATATTCAGACGCATAGATGAGATTTTATACTAGCATCTGGGGAAGGGATGGTAGTTGTGCAAAAAAGGGGATAGCTAGAGTAGACATAGAGAGTGAGACAGTGGGCGTCAATAAGGATTTAGGGGGGCTGGGATATGCAAGCAAAGTAGAGAGGTGAGTAGGAGCAATAAATGTGATAATAATATTAAATGTCTGCTGGCAAATGCAACATTTCTTGCTAACAGGATGAATGAATTGGAGACTCTTATGTCAGCCACGGATTACGATGTGGTGGGTATTAGGGAAACCTGGCTGGACAAAAGCCATGACTGGGTAACAAATGTAGAGAGTTACACTACTGCAGGAGAACAGAGCACAGGAAATAAAATGCCGTGGCCTGAACAAAGCTCTGCGGAACAGATCTAAAAGAGAAAAGTTGCAGGAGGGACAGAATTAGGCAGTGCTCTGGGTCAAGTGATAGTGACAAAGCCAGCCTTCAATATAAAGGTCAGCTTGCCAAAACAGGAGAAAATTTGGCTGTAAGGGAAGTAGTAGGTGCTTCCGCTACAGCTCCAGTGGCCTAGGCAGTAGGTCACAGCCACGTGTACCCACAAGGCCCAGACTTAGATGATAGTCAATTACCAAAGACCAGAGCCACGCCAGTCAAGGTATAGATTTCACCCATCAATGTTCAAGGCTCCCGACCTAGACGACAACAGTGAAGAACCAGCCCCCATTGATATAGACCAAGGAGACACTCGTCGACGGTCAAGTACCAAAGGGACCTTGAGGACAGCATGCCAGGCAATAAAGTTTGGGCCGGTCATCGGAGAAGACGTGTGCGACGGGCTGTCACTTTCAACATCAACTTAAGGCACCGAGTGTGGGTAGGGGGAGGGCTGGAGGCCAGACGAGGTTCGGCTGATGCTAAAGCGACCCAGAGAGCTCTGATAGACTTTGTTAGCAAAACGTGTGGCTAGTGAGACAGAGCAGCAGCCCTTGTCAGGGCCCAGAAAGCCGCCGAAGTTCCTTGAGACTATTCCCGTCAAATTATGTGTTTGACCCCCCTCCCAACTAGAACTCGAGTGGACTGTAGACCCTGAGCTAATCCTAAAATTCTTTATTATATACTAACCCACATATCTGTTCATATGCCTGATGAAGAGACCTGAGTAGTCTGGAAAGCTTGCAATTTGTTACCATCTTTTCAGTTAGCCATTAAAAGGTATCAACCACTGAGGACTCTCAAGTCTAAATATTTTTCTATCTACTGGCTAACACGGTACGAAGATACACATCTTTCCTATATCACATATGATTGACAGTAATTTTCTGAAAATTGTTTGTGTGATTTGCCATTAATAATAACCCTTTTACCCGTATAATTTGTTAAGTGAATAAAAAGTAAATTGTTGTTCATGCCTGGTGCATCTGTGGTTGCATTCAGTCCAGCTGCTTACAGTACATTCAAAAAGGACATGAAAGACAAAAAAGGTGTAGGCGGGTGTATTTTTGTTAAATCCCACTTAAGACTTATGCTCAGTGGTGACATTGGGGGGACTGCTACTATGTAGAGTCACTATGGGTAAATGTACATGGGGATGGCAATAATGGAAAGCTTCTTAATGGTGTTTGCTACAAGACTCCTAATATAGCTGAACAGGTAGAGGATGAAATGCTGCAACAAATTAAAAAGGCAGCAAATAATAATAAGATCCTTATTAAGGGAGAGTGTAACTATTCAGACATTCAATGGGACATAAAATCTTCTGGTTACGCTAAAAGCTGCAATTTATTATCCGCAATTCAATGCAATTATCTCTTTTAGTTGGTAGGTGAACCGACCAGGGGAGATAATCTGCTGGATCTGGTCCTCTCAAATAGACAAGATACAATTTCAGATCTACAGGTCAGGGAGCATTTGGGATGCGGTGACTATAATGGTAAGTTTCAATGTAATATTCAATAAAACATTTCAAAGGGAAAATGTCAAAACCTAAAACTTTAGGAAAGCTGATTTCAACAAATTAAGCAAAGAGCTTGATCATGTAGACTGGGACTATGTCATGGTAACTGGGGATACCGACCATAAATGGGGCATGTTTAAGGATATACTCCTAGAATCCTGTAGGAAACTTATACCGTATAGTAATAAAATGTCCAGGAATAAAAAGAAGCCATTATGAATAACTAAAACAGTACAATGTTTAATAACACAAAAACAAATGGCATTCAAAATCTTGAAGGCCAATAATACAGAAATAGCATTTCAAGAAAATAAAGATCTCAATAAGAAATGTGAAAAAAGAAATGAAGCTAGCAAAGTTAGCTACTGAAAAACAAATTGCCAGCAATATTAAAATAAATCCTCCAAAAATCTATAAATAGATCAGTGCCGAAAAGAAAAGATGGTATCGGCCCCTTAAAAGGTGATAATAACAAGATAATTATAGAGGACAAAGCAAAGGCTGACATATATAACAGGCATTCTTCATCCATGTTCACCAATTAACTGTCTATTTCAGGGATCACTACTCATGGACTTACTGTGAGGCAGGATAATCAAGTGGTCCAGGGTCAGTACCAAGAGGGCTTGTAATAGACAAGAGGAATAGACAAAAGTGTAGCCAGGTTACTGTCCGAGGTCAGAGTATTAGGAAGGTAGCAGATCATGACAAAGAGTTAAGTCAAATGGAAGGTCAAAAAGGTAAATTCAGGTAGGCAATGGAGTCCAGAATACAACCTAGAGTAAAGAGCAAGCACACACATACCTATTGAGCTAAGCTATAATTGGCAATGGTCTGACCATTGTCAGAGGGCTAAATAGCTCTGTAATCACCCAGAACAGATGATACCTACAGGAGATCCTGACAGCTCAGCAAGGCCTTGATCCCATAGGATGGCAGAATTGTCATTCACAGCATCCCTCAGACACCGTAGGTGGTGGAATCGTGACTGTTCACCACCTGATATAACTAGTTTAACACAAGAAGTACCTCTGTATCTGAGAAAAATAAACATTGACAAATCCCCCTGACCAGATGGCATTCATCCACAGATATTGAAGGAGCTGAGCTCAGTAATTGGCAGACTACTGTATCTCATTTTCTTAGACTCTATTGTAATAGGGTTGGTGCCATTGGAGGATGGCTGACGTTGTACCGATATTTAAGAAAGGTAAGAAGGTGGCTCCAGGCAACTAACGTCCGGTTAGTCTGAAATCAGTAGTGTGGGCATCATAAGAGATGACCTGCAGAGATATAATGCAGAGAGTAATATATGACAATCA